>BJCO01465317.1:0-17797 GCA_018326465.1 Flaveria floridana | reverse complement strand
TGTATGTATGTATGTATGTATGTATGTATGTATGTATGTATGTATGTATGTATGTATGTATGTATGTATGTATGTATGTATATATGTATGTATGTATGTATGTATGTGTGTGTGTATATATATATATATGTGTATATATATATATGTATATATATATATGTATATATATATGTGTGTGTGTGTGAGAAAAAGAAAAATATAAACAAGGTTCTCAAAGGAAAATCAAAATGCAAAAGAACAAAATAAACAAAATAAGCAAAAAGACGCAAAAAAGGCCATATAGGAATAAAAAATGGCAATGTGTAAGCCACTGTTCCCGGAACGCTTATAGTTGGACATTCATAGCACATATATTTAAAAACATGACACATTTCAGAAGATTAGGCTGTGGAATTTCATTAACCAATAACCATTCATCACATTAATACAAAAACTGTTGTTAAACAATACAACATTGTTTAAGTTATAAAAGCGTTGTTTAATTTGCATTACAAAACAACAATAATATCATGCGTGAATGGATGCCAGTCTCGCCCTGTCAGTAGCATCCTCGTGTGCCACCCTTAGCAAAATTACCTGCCAACTGAAAACGCATAAAAGTTAGCGTTGCTGAGT
The DNA here is from genome assembly GCA_018326465.1 of Flaveria floridana. Lineage (NCBI taxonomy): Eukaryota > Viridiplantae > Streptophyta > Magnoliopsida > Asterales > Asteraceae > Flaveria > Flaveria floridana. The sequence continues at coordinate 17,182 of BJCO01465317.1, read as the reverse complement.
GAGTTCTAGTTTTAAAGTATTAAAATACTTTATACAGTTTAAATATGAAAGTACTCTTTCTTAATAAAATACTTTCTTTACTTTCGCACATGAGCATTCATCGTACATACAACAAGTTATAACCTCATTCATCATTCATTATCGCACGTATTCATTCGTTTCGTACTTTATCATTATCTTTCACTGTTTCTAGAGCATGTCATAACTTTACCCCCATCGTTGGGCATGCAACCACCTTATTCCCGGCACACAGCCGCCTTAGTTCTGGGGTAAAGTGACAAGGATCCCATTTCATACTATAGATCAGTCACCAAGACTGATCCCCCTGTGTGTGAACTCTCATGGGTTAGCCATAATCGTACGCTATATTACACACCGTTGAGCTAGCAACTCCCAATGAGTTGTGAACCTCCTTTCATTTTGCTTGCAATACTTTTCATTCGTTCATTCTTTATGTTCCACTGTTATTATCATTAATCTTTCACTTTTATTATGATAATACTTTACGTATACGAGTATAAACAGACCACGTAAAGTCATATGATGGTATATAATATGGAACATAAAAACAAACCTTAAACATTCATAAAATGAACAAATATAAGCACTAAGTCATACTAGGGTCAAACCCTAAAATTATGATCTTTCCAATATAAGTCATACTAGGGTCAAACCCTAAAATTATGATCTTTCCAAAATTTTAGAAAAATTATATGTTTCAAGCGCATGAGGACTATGCAGGTGCATGAGCCCTGCTTGGGCGCATGAGCACTATTCGGGTCATGAACTCTACACTTTCACATTTTCAGCCTATCTTTGGGCGCATGAACTGTTCAGGCGCATGGGCTTATACTTAGGTAGCTGAGGAAAAGTTGGGCGTATGGGCACTATTGGGGCGCATGACCCTAACACTTAGGCGTCTGGGCAATATGTCTAGGTGCATGAACTACTGTTTAGGTGCATGAGCTATTACTTAGCATATTTTAACAAATTTTCTAGGCGCATGGGTCCTTTTTGGGCACATGACCACCTGTTATACATGCTTCTAAATTATTTTTAGTCCCAATCTCGATCCTAATGTGTTCTTGACTTATTCTTACCATTCTAAGCATCAGTTTAGCATCAATAACCATAAAATATTAACATACATACACATATACATACGAGTAACATACATAATAATTTTAAATACATTTTACATGCATTTCAGCCCCAAAGAAGTTTAAAACATGTAAAATCAGGATCTAGAAACTCACCTCTTGCAACCAACAAGTAAAACTGCTCCAAACATGTTTGCACAAGAGTTCAAACACCTTAAACAAGCAAAACAAATACCAAAACACATAGAACACTCAATAATCGGTTTCTAAGGGTGAAACCACAAAGAAAACCAAACCAATTATACGAAGAATTACATACCAAGAGCAAAACACACTTCTTCCTTAAACAACCGAGAGAAAACTCTGCTTCTTTCTTCTTCTTCTTTTTGGTCAAAAAGCAGATGGAAAAAAGGTTATATGGGTGGCCACACTCCATGTATATTATAATATTTGACTTTAGTACTTTTTACACTTTAGCCCCTCCTCTTTGTTCCATTTCCTTTTGTTTCTAGATACTTTTGTTTTCTTTTCTTATTGTTTTTCCTTTCTTTTATTTTGACAAAATTTTTGGGTGTTACAAGTCTACCCCCTTGAAGAGGTTTTTTCCCCAAAACCTGTCATTTTTTAAATAATTGTGGGTAATGTTGTCTCATCTCTTCTTCAATCTCCCACATAGACTCAGAACCTTTTCGGTGTTTCCACTGCACATGCACCAGTGGAACCACTTTATTTCTCAATCTCTTCTCTTTCCGATCGATGATTGCCACTGGTTGCTCTATTGCCACTTTTCTATCATAGCCTCGCTCACCTCAATACTTTCCAACTCTTTCTACCCCATATCACCCCAGCATATGGGCGTCCTACACCTCCTACCGTATAGCATCTCATAAGGAGGCATACCAATGCTGGCATCATAACTGTTGTTGTATAAGAATTCAGCTAACGGTTAGTGATCATACCAACTTCCTCCAAAGTCGATGACACATGCTCAAAGCATTTCCTTAAGCGTCTGAATCGTCCTCTCAGACTGACCATCTGTCTGAGGATGATAAGTCGTGCTAATGTGTAGCCTCGTCCTCATCACATCATGGAATCTTTTCCAAAACTTTGATGTGAACCGGGTGTCATGGTCCGACACAATAGACACCGACACACCATGACGAGCTACAATCTCTTTGATGAACAGGTCCGCTAGTCTCTCGGATGAGTACGTCTTGTGGATCGGTAAGAAGTGAGCACTCTTTATCAGACGATCAACTATCACCCAAATGGTATTGTACCCCCTCGCTATACGTGGTAGCTTCAATATGTAGTCCATGGTGATGTGCTCCCACTTCCACTCGAGTATATCCAATGCTTGGATTTTCCCGTATGGCTTCTGATGCTCTGCCTTCACTTGTAAACAAGTAAGGCACTTACTCACATACTCCACTACATCGCGCTTCATTCCCGGCCACCAGTAATATTTCTTCATGTCCTGGTACATCTTTATGGCACCAGATGAATCGAGTATCGAGTTTTATGAGCCTCATTCATAATTCATCCTCGTAGGTCTCCGTAACGAGGGATCCACATTCGCCCGAAGTGGGTTCTAACTCTGTTGGTGTTCTCACCCAATTCTGCGACTAGACCCTTCATTCGTTCGGAATTAAGGCGATCTTCTTTCAACACCTCATCTTAAAAATTTTTCACCTGGGTTATCACATCAGCGGTCATAACCAACTGATAAGCCTTCACCCGAATCGGCTCTGGTCTCTCCTTTCAGTTAAGGGCATTAGCCACAACGTTGGCCTTACCCGGGTGATAATGGATCTCACAGTCAAAATCCTTGATGAGTTCTAGCCATCTCCTCTGCCTGATGTTGAGATCCATTTGCTCAAAGAAGTACTTCAAGCTCTTGTGGTCGGTGAAGATGATGCACTTCGTCCCGTATAAATCGTGCCTCCAAATCTTCAACGTGAAGACCATAGCCTCTAGATCCAAATCATGGGTAGGGTAGTTGACTTTGTGGATTTTCAGCTGTCGGGAAGCATAGGCAATTACCCTTCCTCATTGCATCAGTAAGCAACCCAATCCTGAATAGGAAGCATCTGAATAGACCACTAAGTCCTCACTCCCTTTAGCTAATATCAAGATAAGAGCTTGAGTCAATATCGTCTTCAACTCGTTGAAAGCATTCTCTTATGCTTGACCCCATACGAACTTCACATCTTTACAGGTCAACTTAGTCAACGGAGAAGCTATCTTGGAGAAGTATTGGATGAATCTCCTGTAATAACCGGCCAAACCCAAGAAACTACGAATATCGGATGGCGTCTTTGGAGACTTCCATTGCATCACTGCCACAACATTTGCGGGGTCCACCATGATTCCTTCAACATTTACCACGTGACCCAAAAACTAAACTTCACACAACCAAAACACGCACTTGGAGAACTTGGCATACAACTTCTCCCTTCTAAGCGTTTCTAATACCTCTCGAATGTGACCGGCATGTTCTTCCTTATTTTTCGAATAAATCAAGGTCTCATCAATAAACACGATCACTAATTAATATAACATCATCCAACACACTCGGTTCATTAAATCCATAAAGGCAGCTGGCGCGTTAGATAAACTGAAAGACATTACGAGAAACTTGTAGTGTCCATAACGCGTGCGAAAAGATGTCTTAGGGATATATTACTCCTTCACCTTCAATTGATGGTAGCCAGATCGTAGATCTATCCTTGAGAACCAACTGGCACCTTGTAGCTGATCAAACAAGTCCTCAATCCTTGGTAATGGGTACCGATTCTTCACCGTCAACTTGTTCAGCTCACGGTAGTCGATACACATCCTCATACTACCATCCTTCTTCTTTACAAACAAAACTGGAGCACCCCAAGGAGAGATGCTTGTTGGGACGAACCCTTTATCCATCAACTCCTGCAGTTGATCCATTAGTTCTCTCATCTCGGTCGAAGCTAATCGATACGGTGCTTTGGCCACGGGTTGAGCACCGGGTATCAAATCAATTTGAAAGTCGATCTCACTGTTTGGTGGCACACCTGGTAAATTTTCTGGGAACACGATCAAGAAGTCACACACCACTGGTACATCAGATAATCATGGTACTGACGCGTCCACATCCTTCACGTAAGCCAGGTAGGCACTACATCCACGCTTCATGCATTTGTTTGCCACTTCCATCAAATTCACCTTAGGAACCATCGTGACGCGATTACCATAAATCATCACTGAACTTCTATCGGGCGCAACTAATCGAATCATCTTCTTGCGACACACAATGTTTGCCTCATAGGTTGCTAACTAATTCATCCCTAGTACTACATAGAATCCGCCAAGGGGCATCATATGTAAATTAGAAGAAAACCTATGGCCTTCTAGTTCTATGGCATAGTCTCCTATCATATTAGTAATTCTAGTAGACTTACCAATGGCAGTGTCTACATCAAAAGGTTCATCGATACTTCTACTACTAATAGGCAACATAGCATAGAAAGCAGTAGAAATGAAACTCCTACTAGTACTAGAATCAAATAATACAGTGGCACGAGTTTGGTTTATAGAAATATACCTGACATGACGTCGGGGTATACCCTGGCCTCCTCTATGGTCATCGTGAAGGCTCTAGCACTTGCCCTCTATCCTCCTTCTTCTGACTTCTTCATCATCCCAGAACCATCGGCCCATGGCTTCTTGCAATCTCTGCTCACATGGCCTTCCTCGCCACAGTATTAACACCGTATAACTCCACACATCTTCGCCACATGATTGGGCTTTCCACACTTGAAGCACACATTCTCTCCCCACTAACATTCGCTCGTGTGCTCCCTTCTACATCTACCATACTTCCTCATCCTCGAGCTTGATGAAACCACCCTACGGTTATCCACCTTCATCCTCTTGTTGTTTGGGGTGAAACCGCCATGACCAAACCGCTTCCCATTCCAGTTCTTGTCACCACCACTCTTCTTACTTCCCTCTTCCACAGCCACCACCTCCCTCTCATCATATAGTCTTCCCGCCAAATAGACTACCGACCTGGCTCTACCTGGCTGGGCGGCAATCAGATGTCTGTGGATGTCTGTCAGCAGACCCTAAATGTACCTCTTCATCTTCTTTGATACCGGAGTCACCTAATCCGGCACCAGCCTTGCCATATCATTGAATTTTGTGGTATACTGTTGGCGCGTCAAAGTTCCTGCCTCCAGCTGCAGGAACTCTCTCTCAATCTTATCTAACTCCTGGTGAGGACAGAACTCTTTAATCACCCAGCTTCTTTAGTTCTGGCCACCTCATCCTACCAATAGCCCTGCTACCCTTGGCCTGGACAATGTTGTCCCACGAGCATAAGGCCGAGTCCACAAACGAGTGAGTAGCAAACTTCACTTCTAGTCTTCTCGGCACTCGCTGATATCAAGTACCGCCTCCATCTCCCTCACCCATCAGTGAGCAGCAGCAGCATTGCCATTTTCATCGAATGTTAGGGGCTTGCATCTCTAAAATGCCCCATAATTACAGCCCCATGCAGTTTCCTACACTGCTTCTTCCACCTCCTCTTCACTAGAGACAATCGTCTCGGTCTCCAATTCTTCTTTTTCTCCTCCCCTAGTGGTCTTCCTCTTTTCCTTCCTCTCTTTCTTTTCATCCTCCCTCACAGCCTTAATCACTTTAATCATCACAGATGGCAAAATCATCTGCATGACTTGATGAACCTCCTCCACTACCACCTTTTTCACTGAGGCCCTCAAGTTCTCACTCTCATCACCACCTTCCTGGTGATGGATCTCGGGCTCTTCACGAGTCCTCTTAGTAGTCTTAGCCCTATTCCTTATGATACGTGGTTCAGCACCACGTCCACCATGTACTCCACCCCTAGAGGCCTTAGACGGTCTACCTCTAGCCATCCTTTAATCAACTATAAGATTTAAACACTAACATAGTCATTCAAGTAGTAGCTCAATGTATGTTAAGTATAGTAAGTCCCTAATTATAGTGGCCAGTTGTGATTAGCCACTTACTTTACACTTCACAACCCAAGCATTTCATATCCTGACTACATCAGTATCTAAATCCACTAAGAGCAATAATTCAAATAGAAAACGCACATAATTCCGGTTATCATTAAGAAAAGACTTACCTGATAGCACGTAGCTACTCGGTTTTGCATCCCTTTCCTTTAGTCATGTTCTCAGTTTAAGATTAGGTTTTTCAAATTATTTTACCCAATTCACTTAAACTTTGGCTCTGTACCAACTTGTAAGGCCCCGTTTCCGGAACGCTTATAGTTGAACATTTATAGAACATATATTTAAAAACATTACACATTTCATAAGATTAAGCAGAGGAATTTCATTAACCAAAAACCATTCCTCACATTAACATAAAAACTGTTGTTAAGCAATACAACATTGTTTAAGTTACAAAAGCATCATTTAATTTGCATTATAAAACAACAATAATATTATGCATGAATGGATGCCAGTCTCGCCCTGCTGAGTAGCCTCCCCGTGTGCCATCCTCAACAAAAGTACCTACCAACTGAAAATGTATAAAAGTCAGCGTTGCTGAGTGAGTTCTAGTTTTAAAGTATTAAAATACTTTATACATTTTACATATGAAAAATACTCTTTCTTAATAAAATACTTTCTTTACTTCCACACATGAGCATTCATCGTACGTACAACAAGGTATAACCTCATTCATTATCGCACGCATTCGTTTGTTTCGTACTTTATCATTATCTTTCACTGTTTCTAGATCTTGTTATAACTTTACCCCCATCGTTGGGTACACATCCACCTCATTCCCGGCACACAGCCGCCTCAGTTATGGGGTAAAGTGACAAGGATCCAGTTTCGTACTATGGATCAGTCACCAAGACTGATCCCCATGTGTGTGAACCCTCATTGGTTAGCCAAAATCACATGCTATATTACACACAGTTGAGCTAGCAACTCTCAATGAGTTGCGAACCTCCTTTCATTTTGCTTACAAGACTTTTCATTCGTTCTTTCTTTATGTTCCACTGTCACTATCATTAATTTTTCACTTTCATTATAATAATACTTTACGTATACGAGCATAAACACACCACGTAAAGTCATATGATAATATATAATATAGAACATAAAAACAAACCTTAAACATTCATAAAATGAACAAATATATGCCCTAAGTCAAACCAGAGTCAAACCCTAAAATTCTGATCTTTCCAAAATTTTAGAAAAATTCTAAGTATTTCAGGCGCATGAAGACTATGCATGCGCATGAGCTCTGCTTGGGCGCATGAGCACTGTTCGGGCACATGAACTCTACACTTCGACATTTTCATCCTATTTTTAGGCGCGTGAACTGTTCAGGCCCATGGGCTTACACTTAGGCGCCTGAGGAAAAGTTGGGTGCATGGACACTATTGGGGCGCATGGACACTATTGGGGCACATGGGCACTATTGGGGCGTATGACCCTAACACTTAGGCATCTGGGTAATATGTTTAGGCGCATGAACTACTGTTCAGGTGCATGAGATATTACTTAGCATATTTTAACAAATTTTCCAGGCGCATGGAACTATTTGGGCGCATGAAGCCCATTTAAGTTTTTCTAAGGCAAATTCTCAGGCGCATGGACCCTGTTTGGGCGCATGACCACCTCTTATACATGCTTTTAAATTATTTTCAGTACCAATCTTAATCCTAATGTGTCTTGACTTACTCTTACCATTCTAAGCATCAACTTAACATCAATAACCATAAAACATTAACATACATACACATATACACACGGGTAACATACATAATAATTTTAAAAACATTTTACTTGCATTTTCAGCCCCAAAGAAGTTTAAAACATGTAAAACCAGGGTCTAGAAACTCACCTCTCACAACCAACAAGTAAAACTTCTCTAAACTTGTTTGCCCAAGAGTTCAAACACCTAAAACAAGCAAGACAAATACCAAAACACATAGAACACTCAATAATCGGTTTCTAAGGGTGAAACCACAAAGAAAACTGAAACAATTATACAAAGAATTACTTACTAAGAGCAAAACACACTTCTTCTTCCTTAAACAACCGAGAGAAAAAACTCTACTTCTTTCTTCTTCTTCTTTTTGGTCGAAAAGCAGATGGGAAAAAGGTGATATGGGCGGGGATACTCCATGTATATTATAATATTCGACTTTTGTACTTTTTACACTTTAGCCCCTACTCTTTGTTCCATTTCCTTTTCTTTCTAGATACTTTTTGTTTTCTTTTCTTATTGTTTTTCCTTTCTTTTATTTTGACAAAATTTCCGGGTCTTACACAATGAGCACATTAATAAAAGATATATCATAGACATACATACTATATGTTAATATTTTTTCATCTTTGAGAAAATGTTATGACACGGGAGGTAAAATCAAAAGATAGGGCATGTAAGTCTGACTTGGCATGTAAATCCTAAACGTCTTGCGAGGGCAAAACATAAGTCTGAATGGCTGTTAATAAGTCCTAAACCTTGTTAATATTCTATGTTCATAAATGTTTCTCGTGGTAGTTATGCTGAAATAGATATTATCTAAGGAAATAACAAAATCTGAGAAAGCTGATTAGAAGTAAAAAGTTTAAGTCAAATTTGGGTGACTTGAAATCTTGATAGTGCCTTGAAGCTGGATAAGAGTTGTGTTGATGTCTTGATTGTGGAATCCACTGAATTCATATAATTTGACCAAAACATGATAAAATCATAGTTTATATCTCTAAGTAAACTTGAAGTTTAAGTTTAAAAGGATACAATATATTGACAATCAACGTAACCAGTTGTATTTTTAAATGCTTGATGATGTCAATGATCAATTTCAAAGAAATATGACCCTATTCTTGAAAATTTACAAAAAAAAATTTAACTTATTAGAAAAGTAGTTATTATTTTTGTTTTGTTTTGTTATGATTAAAAAGTGTTTTTGATTAACTTTTAGTGTTAGTTTTATAAAATTTTCAAAATTAAGGGTGTATGTATAAAAGTAAACGCTTAGCTAAACATAATCATTTTCATAACAAATCAATAAATCTCAATAACATGACTAAACTTGAAAAATCAAAAAGTTAGAAAAATAAAAGAAAATAAACTTTTCACGCGAGAACTTGAACCACGCGAAAGTTCATCAAGCGATAACTCAGACTTCTCGCGCAAGAAGTCTGAGAGCTTTAAAAGAAACAGTTGTGCGGGAACTCAACTATTTGCGTACTTGTCTCAGAAAAATTTCTCTTAAAATTTTAAGTTTCGGACCTCTGTTCAAACCGATTTTTGTATTCATTGTGGTCGCATAGTGATATCTAAACACTTGTTAAGGTATATTGACGTTTATGACTTCGATTTGAGTGATTTTGAAAAATAAACACTAAAATTGAACAAATTAAACACAATAAATCTTAATAAACATTAATAAAGACTAAATAGACACCTATGAAACATAAATTCTTGGTTAAAACTCATTAAATCAACATATTGAGAAATTTGAATTTGAACAGGTTCATGCAAAAATTTCAAAGAGTTTGAACCGGTGCGAAAACTTTCAAAAGTTTTCGCCTATATTGAACTTGTCGCACGAAAAGTTGACTTTTGGTCAAAATCAGTTTCAAGCGAAAACAAGAACCTTTCGTGCGAGAAGTTTGTTTAGAAAACTTATAGTTTTCGCGTGAAAACTGAATGTTGTCACGTGAAAAGTTCAAAATTCTCAAAATTTTGTAAACATTGGATTATTTTCAAAGTGTAAATACTAAGCTGATTTTCATTGTACTTATCAGTTTGTTTTATAATTTCAAATGGCCCGACCTCTGGCTTTTAACAAAAACCATAACGTTGTGGCTTATCTAGGAGACGTGCCAGACGACAAGGCTTTGTTTCGTTCACTCATTGATGGACTGAAGTCATCTCGAATTCATTATGCCATTTTGGCTAACCCATCTATATACGCTGATGTGATTGATTAGTTATGGCAGACGGATATGAACGAGATAGAAGGTGAAGGAGGACCTTGCATTTCTTCAACACTCAAAGAGAAGAGGATTCTTATCACTGCCGAGGTGATTAACAGTGTCTTACTGTTGAAAGATCACCCACATGCACCGATCAAGATTGACGATGATGCGGTGAAGGATTGTTTAGTTCGTATGGAGCACAACCACCGATACCCATCACTGGAGAAGAAGTGCCTTCCACCGTTCTCGAGATACTTATTCCATGTTGTTTTTCACTGCCTTATCAATCTAAAGGCAGGCAAGAATAGTCTCAGTGTTGTATTTAGATCACTACATGTTTCTTTAGTTGATGACTTACCTTACACAATATCCAGGGAGATATTCTTCGAGATTCAGAAGAATGTGACAGCTATTGTGGGGAAGAAGTTTGTGATGTATCCCCGGTTCATATAGATGACAGTGAATGCTGCTCATCCTGAGTTGGCAGTGTCCGATTCATCCATATTTGTTGTGATGGTGATGGTGATGAAGAATGACATATTCACTTACCTTATGGGAGCACGAGGGAATGCTTGGGATGGTTCTCACTTTGGCAAGCTTGGAAGGTTTTCAGTTAATTTCCAAACTGAGGCACGACGCCAAGAGGCAGAGACTGACACTACACATGTTCATAGAGATGTTGCATTTGGTGCTTCTACATCTACTCATGCTAAAGACACAGAGACTGCTGGTCCATCCACGAGCACTGCTCAAGAAGCACCTGAGAGTTCTCAGGGTGCTGAACACTCAAATATGGATGAGGTGAACACATGGTTCACTAGCAGCGGTAGTGAGACAGATAGTGATCAAATTAGGAGCGTTCCTTATGTTCAACAAGAGCGTCCCAGAGTGCGTGAAACACTAGCCAAACGCACTGCTGAGGAACATGGCACTAATTTTGCTCCCGATGAGACATTTGTCACTACTCGTTGTAGGAGGAAGAGGATGGCTACAAGAGCCAGTGAGAGTCCACGTGGTAAGGGTAGAGGACGAGGCGTGTTGAGGAAACGCCGGACCCCGATGACCACCGTGATGACTGAGGATGTTCCAGTACCTGATTTACCTGTTACAGTTAGTGAGGCTACACCTTCAGTGATTGTCACAGAATCAACTACTTTGACATCTACTTCTATGCCTACTAGTGCTGATGTAATGAGGACACCTCCTAGGGAGCCTATTCATTAGGGGTGTTCATCGGATCGGATAACTGATTATTCGGATTATTCAGATCGAATTTTTCGGATTTGAAAATTTCAGGACCCTATCCAAAATCCGATCTGATCTAAATAAGGTTTCTTTCTATCCGATCCAAATCTATCCGAATTCAATTCCGATCAGATTCAGATATACCCGAATAATCCGAATTTATCCGAATAATCCGAATAAACCAAATAATATTTTTTTCTTTTTTTTCTATATATTTATTTTTTTTGCTAATTTTTTATTCTTTCCATTTTATAAGTTTGAAATCACAATAAAAGAAATAAACTAAAAAATAAAATTTGACTTGTATAAAAATTCAAAATTTAGAACATAATAGGCAATTGTATAGAACCCGAATATTAGGATCACTAATTTAGAATGGCGGTTGATTATTGCATAATTATTTAGGATTATGATTAGAATGTGTAAAGATTCTGTTGGAGCTGTACAAGATAGTCTATATTATCAAGTCAAAGTCAACAAAAGTCAACCTCTCAGTCAAAGTCAACAGAAAAGTCAAACGTCAAGTTTGAGATGAAGAACCGAGTGAAGATATTGAAGATGTATTATGTTTGAGATTTTATTGTATTAAACATATTTTGTGTGAACAAAATATATTTTATGTTGTTTTAGTCTTGTTTTAGTCAAGTTTTATAGTCTAGGGGGCTACATGTAAATAGTGAAACTTAGTCTAGACTATAAATAGGTTAATTGTAATTAGAGTTGTTTAATGGTTGCATGACCAATTGATTGAGGGATTTACTTGTAAACATGTCACTTGCAATCTATTGAAGATCAAAGGGGATTTTATTGAGTTTATCATATTTTGATCTATAATCTTCATGATTTGATTCAAGTGTGTTCAACCTGGGCTAACAGATTCTTGTGTATTGAGTTAACATAATCCGAGTAACCCGAATAAAAAAATTTTGATATCCGAAATCCGATCCAAAATTCGAATATTCGAATAAGGATTTGGATTGATTTATTTGGATTCGGATACGGATCGGATTTTGGATATTTTTGGATATTGGATTTTTTGAACACCCCTACTATTCATGACGATTTTCTGGAGATGCTGATTACCACAACACTACTCCTGAGCCCAGTCCTTTATCACCCACGAGGGTTACTTTAGAGAAGAGAGTGAGTGTGTTGGACAAGGAAGTGATGGAGAAGACCTAGATTATAGATGATTTATATAGGGGTATGATTGATAAAGATGAGAGGGTTAGAGGTTTGGAGAGCCAACCGCAGTTCCTGGTTAGTTATGTATAGATCATGGAACACAGAACCTAAGAGATCTTACCTCACGTGTATATTCATCTTTCACACCACATACCACTGAGGTTGGAGAATCTAGTGGACAACAAGATGTTAGTCCCAATGCTGAGGTTGAGTCGATTATAGCTTCAGATCCTATTGTTGAGCCAGTGATAGCTTCATAACTTGTTGATGAGCCTGTTATTACTATAGAGCATGTTATAGCTCCTGTTCATGTTGAAAGGACTACAGACACTGCTACTGCTGATCAAGAACCTATACTAGATGATCCTATTCAGGCTACTGAGGATCAGCCTGTACCATTTACTGGAGAGGCGTTTGTAGAGCCTGAGCACATGATGCCCATACCAAATCCAGTTAGAGATGATGATAATTTAGATCACTTAGACTTTGAATTTGATGATAATGATGATGATGATGATGAGGATGATGATGATGAGGATGATGATGATGTGGATGATGATAATGGAGATGATGGTAATGGTGATGATAAGAAGGGGACGATGAGGACCTAGGCGGTGACACTGGTGCTCCTACTGGTACTACTAGATTATCAGGGTCTACTAATGTCTCTGGACCAAGTCCTGATGATATAGAAGACTACACCTTTGGATCTTGCTACAGAAGAGGAGTATGAAAGGGAATTCTTCTTTCTAGCAGAAACTTATTGCTAAGGACGAAGATGAGGGTTTGTATTCATTTGAGGATTTGCAGGAGGTTGTGGTTGATTACAATGATGTATTCGGGAACAGTCTCAAAGACTTGTTGTCCAATATCTTGATTGAAGAGGGAGAGATTGTGGGAGAGTCAAGTGCTGAACCGACTGACTAGTCAGCAGACTTGTACGTCAGGTCGGAAATCTGACTGTTGCTACTCTACCACCACTAGCTTATATACACACACTGAGGCATTCCAAACCTTTCACAAGGTACGAAAACTCAGAACCGATCATTAGTTGGGTGTACGATGCTGGGAAGAAACTATATGTGGCGAAGAGAAGAGCAGGTGCGATTAAGTATTATCAGGATGAACACGACTTCCATACACTCAAAGCATCTGATTTATATGCTATTGGTCATGTTCCATTTGTTAATCCTAGCAATTACGGGAAGGGTAATTGGATTAGGAACCTGATATACCGACACAGTAAATCCAACTTCAAGGACTTTAAAACTGTCAAATCTAAAGTCATTAAAGATGAGACCCATATAGATCCTAAAGCGAACAAGCCGATGAAGATCAGGGTTTAAAAGAGTCCAAAATATGTGAGGAAGATACCTATCCACACTCTTGTACCAGTAAACAACTTGTCCAAGCTAATGTGGTGGAGTTGTGAGAACGATACCGATCATGCTATTATACACTGTGTGGATAGAGAATACCGTATCATCGACCTTGTTGACTTGCTCAAATTTGGAAAAGACTATTTGATGAGGCTGTAGGCTTGTCCTATTTCAGCTGATGAATCTGTTCACCTATTAGCATCACAATTTGGTTGGTTGATCACGAAGGCCCTGGACAACCAGATGTATGTTTATGGGGACAGTTAGAAAGTTGCAGATGTGGACTTCTAAATTCATTGATTTACTAATCCTAGGGGGAGATTGTAGGAGTTGAACCTAGAGGCTCAGGAAATTAAATCAAGATGAAGATGAAGATTTGGAGCCATGCGAGAAGTCAAGTTACCGTATGGAAACTATTTTCTCGCGCGACCACTACTTGTCGCGCCAGAACTAGCTTCTCGCATGAGAACTAGCTTCTCGCATGAGAACTCTATTTTGTAGTATATATAGAGTTTGTACTTTGTAATAGTTAATGCTTTTGATCACTTTCCTGAATTTGTACTCACTTGTAAACACTTGAATTCAGAGAGCAATAGAAAGAGAAGTTTATTTACTTTGTGTTCATCATTCTATTCTTCTACTTCTAATCCGTAATTGTTTTCATTCCGCATTCACAAATATAAGATCGATCTGAATATTGTAATGATCCTTACAGTAAGAACTAGAAAGCAATATACATCATTCTTGAAAACCATATTTGAGTCTTATTGTTCTTGTTCTTTTACTTGTGTTCTTTGTTTTCATCATAAACCGGCTCCGCATTTGATGTGTTAAGTGTTATAACTCTCCTAACACTGTGAAACTGTTGCATTGACCCCCTTCACTGGTCCCGTAATGACATAATAATGTTTTTAAACTATGTTTCAATCTCCATAAATGATTTGTCGTAATATCATCCATTTCTTATAATTGTACCGCCATGCCACAACAGGTGTATAACGGATCTGTTGTAACTTCATATATTTCTTTTAATCATATCCTACTGTTCCGTCACAACACACGGGTAAAATACTCATTATGTCTTAATAACCAAGTTATATTAATTAAAGGACAACTAATACAAGGAACTTAAGTTAAATTTCTTATTTAACTTCACATTATGAGAATATAATAATGATTGAATAGTATTATTGAATTGTACTTCTTTACAAAGATTTACAAGAAATATATAGATGAAAAATACAATCAAGCAATAACAGTGTATTCAACATACATGAGAGAATAATGGAAATAAATTAATAACAATATTGACTAGCATGTTTTGCTCCTTGAGATTGGGTAACACTATTGACTACATTAAGTGAGATCTACATTCCTTATATGCCCTCACAAGATGGGGGTTCCGTCAGATACGCCAATCTTAGACCGATTATGAAGAAATGGCGCTCTCTTTAAGCGTTTGTTGAGCATGCCCGCTAATTGGTCTTGAGAGCTAATATGAAGAACCCCTATTTGTGCACCCATAATTTATTCTCTAACAAAGTGATAATCAAGTGCTATATGTCTCGTGCGTGAATGATATACTCGATTGATGTAAAGATAGGTGGCACTGTAGTTATAACAAAACAAGGTTGGAATCGACTTTGTAGTAAAACCGAGTTCTTGCAATAAATTCTAAGTCCATGTGATTTCCGTTGCAGCATTGGCAAGAGCTTTATATTCAGCTTCGGTTAGACTTCCCTGAAATAATATTAGTGCCAAAGTAAAATATGTAGGTAGTGGTAGACCGGCCAACATCATATACACCGCCTTAATCCGAATTTGAGAAAGCCGAGTGATCGAGCAAGGAATTTCGGTTGATCTCTATGATCCTACCACAATATTGGTCATATATGACCATGTAGTGCCATGTTGGAAATGTTCTTATCTAAACAATTAGGAAAACACCATGATGAATGGTGCCTTTAAGATGATGAAGAACACATTTTAGAGTTTGCCAATGTGTTTAACGTAGGTGATGCATTAATTGGAAGAGTTTGTTAATGGCAAAAGAAATATCTGGGCTAGTGAATGCTAGATATTTAAGTGATCCTACAAGCTTCCGATATGGTGTTTCATCAACCGTAGGAGAAGAGTCAAATGCTAATAAGGGTTCAGTGGTACTAAGTGGGGTGGTAACATCCTTTGCTCCATCCATTCTAAATTTATGCAAAATATTTTGGATGTAGCGATGTTGTGATGGAAATGGACCTTTTAGGTGGGAATTACTTCAACACCAAGAAAATGATGAAGCATACCGAGCTCTTTGATGGAGAATTTGCAGCTTTAAGCCTTGACAAAATGATCAAGGAATTTTGAGTTATTTACCGTAAGAACTATATCATCAACATAGACCATAAAGTAACAAGTGATATCTTGATGTTTATAGATAAAAAGAGATGTATCGGATAGGGATTTTCAAAATCCAAAGTGAACATGAAACTTTGCAAGTTCAATATAGCAAGCATGTGGTGCTTGTTTTAAGTCATACAATGATTTTTTAAAACTTTCAAATATGATTAGGATATTTTGGGTTAACCTAGCCCGGTGGCTAAATCATGAAGACATCTTCATGAAGTGTTCTATCTAGGAACATGTTATTGGCATCCAATTAACATAATGGCCAATTTTTGGTGAGTTCAATGGATAGGATGGCTTGAATGGTGATCGTTTTGGTGATGGGACTAAAGGTATGGAAGTAGTCCTTTCCATGTTGTTGAAGGAACCTTTTTGAGACAAAATGGGCTGCAATGGAGCAGGGATTCCATTGAACTCTAAAAACTCATTTGCAACAGGTTGGTTTATCGGATGTAGAAGGAACAAGTTTCCATGTTTGGTTTTGAAGCGATGCTGCAAGATCGATATTGTTTTCTCAACACTTAGTGTTTCTCACAAACTGTTAAGTATCACTCGTTTGATGAATGCAGAATCAAGAACTCAGTTGATAATAATATAATAAGTAAAGAACATAAGAAGTGGTTTTTCAAGATACTTGTATATATTATCTCTCAACTAAGTATTACAAGACTCGTGCAGAAGCATGGATACTAAGTTACAATGAGCGACTATATATACTACTATCTACAGCTTGTTATACGTAGATAACATGCTAGGACTTACTTTTAAACAAATACTACATTGCTAGACGTAGGGCATCTTAGATAAAGTATTATCTAAGATAAGGTAGTCATGACAGGTCCATGACTTACCTTTTAGTCACCAACTAAAGGTGGTAGCTGTACTAACTAAGGAATGGTGAACA
>BJCO01465316.1:0-15698 GCA_018326465.1 Flaveria floridana | reverse complement strand
CCACTATCAAAGTCATCTAGGTCAAATTCCTCATCCTCATCATCTTCCCCCTCATCAACATCATTCAATCTCTCATCAAAATTTACTTTAAATGACCCCATGTCAACATCTACATGTTCAACCATGTTATCTGTGTCATGCAAAGAATCTTCATTTGGTTCAGCTTTATCATGGCATGCATCATCATCATTTGGTTCAGCTTCATCATTTGGTTCAGCTTCATCATGGCATGCATCATTTTGCAAAACTTCTTCACTTTGATCACTTTGTTCCATTCCATAGTTGAAATCCATAAAAAAATTGTTCATTTGGACCCTCACCCAGGTCATTCATATTTTGACACCCACCCTGCTCATTCATAGTTTGACCCTCACCCTGCTCATTCATACTTTGACCCTCACCCTGCTCTGTAGTTGTTTGACCCTCACCCTGCTCATTCATACTTTGACCCTCACCCTTCTCTGTAGTAGTTTCACCCTCACCCTGCTCATTCATATTTGGACCCTAACCCTGCTCAACCTGATTTTGAACCTCACCCTGCTTATTCGTATTTGGACCCTCACTTAATCCCCCATCTTGCACATTCACATTTGAACACACATTCTGCTCATTCACAATTGAACCCTCATTCAAAGTTAGAAGTGGTAGCATTCTACAAGCTTTTCTTAAGGGTTTCAATTTGGATGGTTTAGGCTGACTAGAAGTCGCATCAGGAGGTTCTAATTCATAAATTTTAACTTTACTAGGCGACTTGTGAAATACATTGAGTCTTGATACCCAATGTTCTATATACACCTCAATGATCTTAAACCGTTCAACGTATTGCAACATAGATATGACATCTTGATCAGTTCCTAGTGCTCTAATACCAAATTCTAAGTTCATATCAGGAACCTTATAATGATAAAACATTATTTGATCTTTAGGATAACCTAACTCTTGGACCATTGCATTTACCTCGATAACAGAGAATTCATCAGCATCGATCATGTCCACATAGTTGATCTTACCATCCACATAAGTCATAGCTGGTTCCGTGATGAAAAATCCCCCATGAAATATCTTCAAACTGAATAAAGTAGTGTTGTCTCCATACGTAGCGTAGGGATCAAATCGTTCACCTGTAGGTCGAACAAACCAAAGTTTAAGTACCATTCTTGCATCAAATCGTTCGCCTTCACTGATTCATCAACAATTACAATCAATGATTCATGAAATCTCTGAGAGAATCAATAGGAGTGGAAGGGTTTTAAGTTCGTAAGGGGGTTTTAATGCATAGCAGGTTGGAAAAGACGAAAAAGCCCCTCACGTGAGGGGCACGTGCATGTACTTAACAGATTTTATGAACGGCGTTAGGGTCAGGGACCAAATTAGTTATAAAACATAAACCATAGGGCATGATTTGATCAAAAAATTTTTTTATACTGAACTAGTTAAAAACTCAAAACCTCAGAGAACAAAACAGAAATTTACTCTAAAATAAAATAAAAAGATATCCTTGTAACTTCTACATATTTGGATGAAAACGCAAAGGTAGACTCAAATTCCCCTTTTCATCTCTCTCCTCTTATTTTTCTTCCTCGATAACTGCCCCTGTCGCCCCTCTTTTCTTGAGAAAAATACTTTCTTTTACCACATAATTCTATATCTATACATCTGTATGGTGATTTGTGTCTATATGTCCCACTCATCCTCCCTTTTGCCCTGTCTCTTTCAACACATCACTGTGTGTGTGGGAATATCCGGACTACATTTTTGACTCTCAACTCTTTGCCCCTCTAATTTCTTCAAATTAGGGTTCTTCATCACTATTTCTCAACACGAATCACTCGCATTCTCTGTTTATGATCTGGGTTCGTCGTTTCTCACCTCATTTCGAATGATCGACCCGATTGCTGATCTGGGTCTCACTTCTTTTGTGCTTTTACAAATCATCAAGAACGCACTGCTCTGAAGGTTATGGAGATGTTTGATGCTTTAAAGATTGGTGAATTTAGAGTCTTTGAATCGGGGGTGTGTAGAAAGTGGTTAAATTTATGATGGTCTGTGGTTATTTTTGGTTATTTGTAGGGTTTTTGTAGTTGGAACCTAGGGTTTGGAGGAAAATGGGGGTGGGTGTAGAATCTGTTAAGACTAGGGTTTTGAATGTGGAGAAAGTGAAGGAAAGCAAGAAGAAAGAAGATGATGGTGAAGCAACAGGGTGTTGGATTAAGTTTAGATTGTTTGGAAGGTGCATATCTTCAAGGTCTAAAGTTGAGAGCTCCATTAGTGGCAGCAGCACTCAGTATGGTACTGTTATAAACTCAAATTTGATTACTTAATTATTGTGATCACATATAGTTTCAATGATATTGTCCTTTGATGGTTTCTATTGTGAAGTAGTCATAGAGTTAAAATGTTAGTTTTAATATCGTATACTGTTTGCAGCCTGTGGGTGGGTATGGAATTATATGTTTCTTTTTGGTGGTATTAATATATCTAATGTTCAGTCCTGTTATTGGTATCAATTTATCCCCAATTGGCGACTTATCTGGAGTTATGCAAGTTCTTTAAGCTCTATATGAAAGTAGAAACCAAGTGTTCTGTATCAGCACAACGTCTAGTGGAAAGAAAATCTTTGAAGGAGAGTTAAAATTGACCAAAATGCCATTGCTAACCACAAAAACTGGAGGGAAAGCAGGGGTTTGATGGTTAATTTGGAACATAAGTATCATTTGAGGGCCCGAAGATAGACATTGTATGTCTCATTGGGGAACAAAAGCAAAAGGGGAAGTTCATTTTTTAATGTGGTATGATCAAAAAGGAAAGATTGCTTCCTGGTTTAGAATTCTGTGTGGTTAATTTATATGTATTTTGGACGTGTATTTTAGATTTTTTTGAGCATAGGAATAATATTAGAGACTATCACAAGCAAACACGTTATGTTCTAGTCTAAAAGCAGTAATTAATAATAATAACAAACTATGCATTTTTCACTTTCTTGTGCTGTTGGAAGTGTAAAGTTCATTAGAATTGTTGCTTAATCCACACACCCGAGATGCACACTCAGGAGTATCATAATTGAACTTTAAAAGTATGGCTGGACCACGTGTATACGCTAAAAAGAAATGTTAATAAATCTACTTGAAAAGTAACAATCTTAATTAGAAAGACTATAGCTGCTCTAAAGCACTAATGCGCTATAAAGAAACACATCTATCTAAACAATCATGTACATGAACATATATTTACTGATTGAGCTCCCTGATTCTGTGTTTATTATGTGAACCAGCTGAAAGTAAATCAACAAATGATACTAGTACAGACCAGCCTGTCGCTCCAGTTGCTTCATCTTCAACCACTAGCAATGGGGAAAGCATCGCATCTACTCCAAATATAACCGAAGAACTCAAAATTGCATCTCAGCTTCGAAAATTTAACTTTGCTGAGCTTAAATCAGCGACAAGAAATTTTAGACCTGAGAGTCTACTTGGTGAGGGCGGCTTTGGTTGTGTTTTCAAAGGATGGATCAATGAGACTGGGACCGCACCTGTGAAGCCAGGAACTGGTCTAACTGTAGCTGTCAAGACTCTAAACCATGACGGACTTCAGGGTCACAAAGAATGGCTTGTATGCACCCTCCGTCCTTGGCCTTTCTTGGAACTAGATGTGGCAAAATGGGCGGGTGCCAAACGGGTCAGATTGGGTTGGCCTTCTAACCCATATTTCAAACAAATTTTACAATTAGTGTCAAGTATGATAAAGATGACCACATAATTTATGCTATAAACATTATAATCTAACTTTTTGGGCAACTTGCAATCATTAACCATTTGACTTGTTTTAGATTAGGTAAGTTTTAAACTGTTAATGATTTGATCCGTGGGAGATAAAATAGACAAAAGCAACCATTATAGATAATTTGATTATGTCGCCACCACTACTTCAAACTATTTGCTCCACAGGCTTTTATTGATCTTGGGTTTTTGGCAGGCGGAAGTTAACTTTCTTGGTGACCTCCTACATCCAAATCTGGTTAAATTAATCGGTTATTGCATTGAGGATGATCAAAGGCTGCTTGTTTATGAGTTTATGCCTCGTGGAAGCCTGGAAAATCATTTATTCAGAAGTATGTAAGATGTCTATTGTGTCCTTTCTATTAATACTATTGATTCTAATGTTTTATGTCAATAACAGGGTCACTGCCTCTGCCTTGGGCTATGAGAATGAAAATTGCACTTGGTGCTGCAAAGGGTCTTGCCTTCCTTCACGAGGAAGCTGAAAGACCTGTCATTTACCGAGATTTTAAAACATCAAATATTTTACTCGATGCGGTTTGTAGATCTTTGAAAACTTCTATCTTATTATCTGTTATAGCGGAAGATGGAATTTTTTTATTCTGAGAAGCATAACATGTTGTTTTCAGGACTATAATGCAAAACTTTCTGATTTTGGACTTGCAAAAGACGGTCCAGAAGGTGATAAGACACATGTATCTACTCGAGTGATGGGTACATACGGTTATGCTGCTCCTGAGTATGTAATGACTGGTATGGTTTCTACTACTAGAAGTCTGAGTGTTGAATGGTCATTTCAGTTGTTTCTATATTTCATATTCCAAGTGGCAAAAAAAGCATGTCATATATGGTACTCTGGTAGGTCTAGTGAGCTTTATTGTAACAGGTTGTAATGGTTAAAAAAAGTATGTTAGGTGGGTTGTGTCATGGACCAAATGGGTAATATATTTATGATCAGTCAGAACATATCGGGTCGGGTTGATTCATCCAACACTTGTCACAAGTTTAATTTTGCTCGCTATCTAATATGATATGTAATGAATTCTAGGTCATTTGACATCAAAGAGTGACGTCTACAGTTTTGGGGTGGTGTTACTCGAGATGATAACCGGGAGGAGATCAATGGACAAAAACCGGCCAAATGGCGAGCATAACCTCGTGGAATGGGCTAGACCGTATCTTGGTGAGAGGAGGAGGTTTTACAAGTTAATAGACCCTCGATTGGAAGGTCGGTTCTCAATAAGAGGTGCACAGAAGGCAGTTCAATTGGCTACCCTTTGTCTTAGCCGTGACCCTAAGGCTAGACCGCTCATGAGTGAGGTTCACGAAGCCCTGAAGCCCCTCCCAAACCTCAAGGACATGGCTTGCTCTTCCCCTTACTTTCAGGCCATGCAGTCGGAACGTACTGGAAGTAATTCAAGTAGTAGAAATGGGTCGAAAGGGCATCCGGGGAGAAGTTTATCGATCTCGAACTCACCCTATCACCAGAATCAAACTTATCGGTCTCCAAAATCTGTCCGATAGCTTTCAGTGATGTCATGATTTGGTAAACCTGCTAGATTGATGAAATGGTGATGTTTCGTTTTGTGGTATTTGCTGAAACCCTTGTTTTGTTTGTTTCTTTAATGTTCAAAAGTGTTTATGGCTGCATTTCTTGTTTTTTTTATGTATCATATATAAACAAGAGTGTTGAACATCAATGCTTGTTAAAAAAAAGATTGTTGCTTATTTAAAAGGCAAATTACATTTTAACAATCCTGTTTGTTAAACAAGAGTGTTTTTTTTACCTTTTATTTTTATTGCTAAATACAATCCTAATAACATAATTATCGTTAGTTTACACTTGATATTCACTAGATTATTATTTATATCATTGTATGTTTCATTACATCATTCATAATTATCATCTTGAGCAAAATCGAGTAGAAATCAAACGTTCCTCAATATATGATATGCTACTAGGATTATCATTAATAATAAAAACAAAATTTAAGGTTGTTAACGGTCAAACTACTAGTATAGATTATTATCGAAGAAGAAATCATAATTTAAAATATTAAAATCTTAAGGAAAAGAAACCCCCTCCCCTCTAAAAATTAAAAATGTTAGGAGATGTCATATGCATGCATTTTCTTTGAGTTTGTGATCACACAATCCCAACTATAAAATATAATGTTCCTCGAGCAGAATGATTTACGACAAACAGATGTTAAATAATGATCACAGTAGATTAAAAACTAAAAGGATTCATCAAAAACGAAGGCTACACCGAAATCGAGCTAATCATCTGCAGTGGCTAATTGCAGAGAGAGCAATTCTTCTTCAGGTATGATTCTGATATCACAATCGGACTTAGGGTACGAGACACAGAGCAACGTGTAGCCACGCTCAATCACATCGTCACTCAGCATCCCCTCGCTCTGATCCACGCTTCCGGCGAGCAATTTGGCGGGACACGTCATGCACACTCCGAGCTTGCAATCGTGCGGTACGGACATTCCGGTGTCGAGCGCCTTCTCGAGAATCGTTTCGTCTGGATCTACTTCGAGTACGGTCGATTGGCCTTCGTGTTCGATTGATACTTTGTAGGAACAGGTTGTGGTGTGGCGGAGGCGGAGGCCGCGGTGGTGGTGGAGGTTTGGGTAGCGGAGGTTGGTGGCGAAGTGGTGGTTGGGGGCGGTGAGTGTGATTGAAGGAGGAGGAGGAGTGGTGGCGTTAACGGTGGCGTTAACGGTGGCGTTAACGGTGGCTGCCATGGTGGTTTTGAGTTGTTGAGGCCTGAGGGGGGAGATGTGTGTGGGCGTGTGGCGCTTTAGTCTTGATAAGGTTTTGTTTATGTAGCGTCTTATCCTCCTTGAGCTTATGTGGATTTAATTTAATTTTAACTTGTTATTTTGCATAAAGTTTGCTTAAAATAAGTTTTTTCATAATAGTTGTAAAATAATTATTTTAACCAGAGATGATTTTATCAACTCCTTTAACATATCTATTGATTTCTTTAAAAGTTTCTCATCTATCTTCACATGATGGATTCACATGATGGATATTTTAGTTAATTTAACTTGAAAAAATCATTTTGCTTCCTAGACTCATAGATCACTTCACGGGACTCGTCGATCAGCTCCACAAAATCCAAATCTATCGATCTTCAAAGAATCCGGTGCCATGATTGTTTCACCGTGGTACGTACGATAACATAATAATAGGTTCGACATTTACCGGGGTTTACGATGAGTTTGCATAAATTTTCTTCAACATTTTTTTTCACTGCCATGGTTGTTTTGTTCATCATTGTTTGATTTTAACCAAAGCAAAATTCATTCCTTTTCTCTATGGAGTTTCATCATGGAGGGTTCTTTACCAACACCTAAGGCATAAGTGCATTACATATGAAGATGATGTGGTTAGCTATGTTGACTTGGTGGACTATGATGAATTTTCAAGGCATGAGGTAATTGCAAAGATTACGGATATAAGTTATTTAGTTAATGCACCCAAACCCATATAAGCACTTCAAGATTCCTTAACAAAACTTTATTTCTGGTGTGAGGCCAATAGATACTTATTATGATGTGCTTAGTTTATTGAAATATGTTAGGATAAACTTGTAGATATATACACAAAGCATTTCATGAGAGGATTGGATACTTGTGAACATAATGTTAAAGGTAATGAAGTTGTTAATCAAGTAGTTATTGAAGTAGTTGGTAATGAGGATGGTGAAGGTACTGATGATGATCTTCTTAAGGTTGAAAAGGATTTTGATTACATAGTTGATGACATAGAATGTCAAGGTGGTAATAATTTTTAGCTAGGGGCCAAATGTAAATGAGATTAACCATCCTAACTACCAGTTGAGTTAATCAACTGTTTAAAGAGTTTTGGGAATAAGAAATTATCGATGACTTGAGTGAAACTTTCCCTCCTTGTGTGCTTTTCTCTAAATTCAATTCCCATCAATGATCAAGAACATCATTGATTCAATTCATAGTCAGCAATTCAACAACGACGACTAGGGATGATTGTTGATACAAGAAATCAAGAATTGAAGCATACATTCAAGGGAGATGTAGCAACAAGAAACATTATCTAAATTCAAAGAGAGCATCATTTTCTTGTTTCTATGAAGAAGACCATGAGGCGGGATATAGCAGTGCTAGCAATTCTGACAGATGGAAGAGATACCAGAACATCTCATGCTGAGGTACGTAACTGCATATCTAGAGGGTGACGCTTTGGGAGACATAAAATCTGCAATCAAACCATAAGGATGCTATAGCAAAATTGCATTGGAACGAATATGCAAGGACCATATTAGAAATTAGATCTGTCCATAAGTTGCTAGATGAAATGGCGATAAACATGGGTGATGATAACACTTGAAATAGAAATGATGATAAAATAATCAGGTTCATATTTATTCTTTTAGTAACACACTTGAAAACAATCAACATGAAAGTGATACGTTAAATCGAAATAAGAGCATCAAAATTAAAATAATCGATCACGAAATAAAGAAGAACTGAAGAAAATTTCCTTACTTTTTCCAGATGTAACAATTATGAATGAAGAAGGAATGGAGTTGAAGTCAAAGACAATATGCGTGGAGCCACTCTAAGTCTCTACCTTTCCATTGGATAAATCAGGCTTCTGATTCTGGTATATTTCAGGCACTGGAGATGTGTATAAGCGCATATTTGTGGCGCGAGGCGATCCTGAAATGGTAGAATCTCCAACTGAACCAAACTGGTCTGATATCACTTCAGGTTTGCATGTTGCGGGAGCATCTACTCCGCACAGATCCAAACAATGGACTGAAGTTTCAACTTGCCATTACATCCTTATTGATCTTCCTGCAAAATTCATTCTGAATATAGCATGTGCAGGTTTTCTATGCAAACGGGTGGAACATTTGCAAAGGTTAAAATGACAATTGGAAAAATATACGGCTAACTGAAAATTGTTGTAGACTTATCAAACATACTTTTTCTTTTTGAGTTTGTGATCACACATTCCGATTTAAAATATAATTTTGCTTGAGGATAAAAAATAACCATACAAGATTATTTGTTGTTTTTTTTTTTACCTCAACACGTTTAGCCATAAATCAACATTGTTTTGCAACATAATAATCTGTCGCAAACAAGGCAAAAAACCATAGTATAAATCAAGAATACAAAACAGAAGTCGATTATTCATTTCTCGATGATGAATTCTTGAATCTCTATACCAGTATGCCTAGCACCACCCTGCACTTTCAGCAACACTTGATCACCAACTTTGAGTGACGTCACTGGAATTGCTGTTGCTTCATTTCCTGCATGAAATCAAATCCATTTAGCCATCCAGACATATTACATATAATTGAAATTAACTGAACCTTAAAAAACTATAAACCTTTGTTGGGTGGTACAAGTCCAACAGTCTCAGCATTCTGCAGAAGAATGCTGTAACAAGCTTTCTCATCTGAGTCAACCTGTGAAAATGCAACCACACAGAAACCGCTATATAAAAAAAATAATACAACAAAAATCTAACTGATCTAAACAGGTTTGGTTTTGGTTTAAACCTTAGCTGTTACAATAATTAATGGTCGGGTCTCAATCTTTACACGTCCAACTACTGCTGTTCGTTGAATGCCATTTTGATCAACTACAAGGATCTCTTTCCCTGCCTTGAGCTCTGAAAGGTAGCAGGTTTTACCTCCTGGAATCGCAACATAGGCATGGACAGGACCCTGTAAATGTCAATAAGATATTAGTCACTAGTAATAAAATCATGATATAAATTATTTACTCCCAAACAAAAACTCACTGCATTGACTCGAAAAGGCCGGCTAGCGATGTAGTTTGACTCCAAGCACTCTGAGTGAACAAGAAATAATCCTCTAGCAAAAGATCCTACCTGCAAGAAAATATTTTAGGAATTTATCAAAAGACTCTAAACTGAGAAACCCCGGAAAAGAAGGATAGAAAGTACCAGAAGACCTTCACCGGGTTTCATGAGACTACAAAGGTCAACACAAACTCTATCACCCATTCCAGTCATTTCAACACCAGTAATAGTAGCTTTGGTCAACCCCAACTGACTACCTTCTTGATTTCTTTTGTCAAAGTAGCCCTGATGATATCAACTTATATAAGAGACCATGATTCACTCGAAACTCGATCGATATATTTTAAAATCGTACCTTCAACTCAATGACATCTTCAACATCCTCGGTTTTCAAAACTACTCCTCCCAATCCTTGCTCCAATGCCTACAAAAGGCTAATAATGAAACTTACTAAGTCAAACTCCAGTTAAAATATATCAGGTAATTGCAATCTTTTGGTGATAAACTTTACCTCTAAGAAAACTTGAGCTTCTGAAGGATTTTTCGAAACTGCGAAAACTGTTTTCTGATAGCCATGAAATGCTGCGACAATGTTCTCTGCAGGAATCACCTAGAAAGAATAATATCAATAACCAAATAACAAGTTGTAATTTGGTTTGCTATAAGATCAAAGGAGAGACCATTCTGTCTAAACCTTTGACTAAATCTATAAAAATATAACCATTGGCGCCTTTTTGGGCTAAAAAATACCATTGGGACCACATGTCATCTCCCCGTTTTGGGCTTAAAAACGTTCAAAAATGCCATCTGCGCTGCCACACATCTCCCCATTGACTGAAGTGTGTTACTACGTCATTTCCATACATATCTCCACTTGTGCTGCCTCGTGTTTGTCATACAAGGTGGATGGGCAATGTCATGTGTTTATTGGTTTAAGATTGTAGGTATAGTTGTAAGCAATTTAAATTCAATCTAATGAGTAATGATTGTATCTTTAAAAAGTTGGTCAAAATGGATCTGTGCTTAATAAACACTTGGTCAAAACAGCAATTCATGGGATTTTTCCAAATTCAGTTAATGAACTAATACATCAGTGTATATGTGCATAAACACAAAATAAAAAAAGTTTGCAAGTGACATAAACTGTCTACATTCTTGCAGACACTATAAACAACAAGAATCAAAGGGATGATGCATCCCTGCCAATCCAATAGATCAACAATAACATTATCTGCATCCTCATGTAGTGGTTGAAGTTGCTCTAATTGTTGGGGAGACGATATTTCAGAAAATGTGGCAATCAATTTAGCTTCCTCGTTAAAAACCCTAACGTCTTCAATAAAGAGAGGATGTATCAACGCAATAGCTGCACATAACACCAACACAATCAGCATATGTATAAAAATAGATACAACAATCTACATCATCACAATTCATAAATTGACCTAAAACTTGCAAAATCGAACTGATTTGTGACAAACAGATTTGAATTGTAAAAAGAACTTACAGGACCAATCAGTGGCGATCTGGCGCTGAATAGAGGAGAAGATGAACGTGTTCCAGCCTCTTTCAACAGCTGCTGTCATAACCTGTTTGTTCTCCGTCCATATCCACACCTCTTTCTTCTTAATATTATTACAATTATTCTCCATCGACATTGTTACGACCGTACCAATCCTACACCGCAAATTCGGTTTACGGTGATTGATTTTGACTGCACAACAATTGATCAATCTACGAGTCTTCGTTATGCCTACGAACGATAGTTGCCATTGTTGAATGCATAATCAACTGATTGATAATATTGAATGACTGAAGAAACTTACTGAAAAAGTAAAGGAAGAGTGATGTGTACAGAACCTTTAATGGTGAATTGGGGGAGATAAGGGGAAGAAGAAGGTGATAGAGCAGCCATTACTGTATTTTTGCTAGTTTTTCAACTACTTTCGACTAATAACCTGTTTTTGGCTTTAACAACCTTGTATCGTGGTGAAAACCACTAGTGATATTGAAAGTCATGGACTATGGAGTAAATACTTATGTTTAAGATAAACAGTTGGTTAAACGTAGTTTTATATGTTTAATGAATCTTCTAATGGTAGCGAAAAGATATGACCAATTTAATGAATGTTGACTTATATAAAAAATAATTTCGGCACGAACAAAATATGTCTAGCACATATGCGTAAAAGTATTGATCTAGTCATGTAACATTCTACTTAATAATGATTTAGTGTATAAAGTGGTATGTTTTGCCACTCCCAATGCTACATTATTTAACTAATCCTATCTATTCGTATTCAACATGAGATTATGAACACCTTAATAATAAAATAAAACAAAAACATGAATAATGTTTTTATTAGTTATAAACCAAACATCACTAAAAACATTTATTCTAAAAAAATCTCCAAGAAACATGTTTTATTTTGATACCAAATCATTCTACCTAATCATAAACAGAAAATGAAAACAACATATGATGCTTATAGATTTGACCAGGGTTAACAATCTGTGAAGGGAAGTTAGGATGGTTAACGGCATCAGGAAACCCTTGTGTCTCCAAACATAATCCTGCATGAGCCTGATACACATACCCACCTTTCCCCTTCACATCCTTAACATAATTCCCTGTGTAAAATTGTACTCCGGGCGCGTCCGAGGTCAACGTCATTGACCTTTTCGACTTTGTATCCCATACGATGGCCACGGGCTTCATTTTCTTCCCCTTTTCACCATCTAGGACATAGTTTATGTCATAGCCAGAAGGAAGGTCTTTGATCTTGTTTTTTATGACACTCGGTTTGAGGAGATCGTATGGGGTACCCTTAACGGATTCAATCTTTCCTGTGGGAATGAGTTGGTCATCGGTTGGTGTGATGTGGGACCCAAATAGCTGGATCTTTTCGGATAAGATATCACCACTGTTGTGACCTCCAAGGTTCCAATACGTGTGTTGGGCTAGGTTAACCGGGGTCGCCTTGTTTAGTGGTTTCGCTACCATCTTTACGTGCAGTTTGTACTTTTCAACTAGCGAATATGTCACCATTACATTCAGATCTCCAGGGAATCCTAGTGAGATTCAAAATTAGTCAAATTAGATCAAAATGAAGTCATGAAAAATTTACAATTGTAGAACGTCAATGGATCATGAAAGTAAGATAACCTTCTTCGCCATCGAAACTATGGTATGCGAATGTGATACGAGGATATTTGCCGTCCTTCTGATGCTTTATGACCTTCCAAACGACATCACTGAACCCTCTAGGGCCACCTGAAAGTAAAACGTGTCAAGCCATCAACATACAATGTGTGTAAAATGAAAAAAAGTGTAAAGGGTGATGATGTAGTTCATACCATGAAGCATGTTTTGATGCTCGTTAGCATCTAACTTGTAAAGAGTTCCGTTTAACGTGAACTGAGCTCCACCGATGCGGTTAGCAACCCGTCCAACAATACTTCCAAAGTAGGTTGAATCATTCTGTTATAATTATAACATAAAGGACCAAAAACTTTATTACTTAATGTAAGTTTAAACGATGTATAGGTCTAGTGGCGGAGCTTGAACATCCCCGTAGGGGGGGCGGGGGCGAAACTAATTTTGTTTAGGGGGGCGAACTCGAGATTTATATAAAAATTTACACTACCGGCCCAAAAATTTACACTAACGGACTAAAATTTAACACTACCGACGGAAAAAATAGGGGGGGCGACGGCCCCCTCCGGCCCTCACTATCCTCCGCCATTGTATAGGTCGTCTTTTAGTTCTGATAAAAAATTATTTATTTTTATATTGAAATATATACTGATCACTGGAATAAAAAAAGTATATGTTCTGAAACTAATGAATAATTGTATATATGCATTTTTAGAATATAGATGAAATAATGAAATAAATAAGAATAAAAATCTTGGACTTTTATTTTACAGCTAAGTTGCATAATATTCAAAAGAAAACCTTTGTCAAGACGTTGGACTTTTGGAGTCAATTCCGAAGACACATGATTATTGATAAAACCATAGAAAAAGATTAGATCGACTGCAACTTGTTTCTTGGCATTATATATTAATATATTATTCTTATAAATTACATATTTAAGCTTACCCAAATATATGTGGAGTATCAGCTTGAAAGATTATAGGTTGTAGCTCTAATTAATTGCAAAAACCCATGAAATCTATCTCTATCAAAAATAGTATTTACTATTAACAAACAAGTGTTTAACTTTTAACCAAAAAATCATCATTCTTTTGATATAATGTTTTATATATATATATTTATGTAAAGTAATGTGTTTTTTTATCTTCATATACATTTTAATAGACCTTGACAAAATTCATGCAGTTATATACGTTACCATCACTTGTCAAAAGGAATTTAACAATATTTTAAAAGATAACATTATTATTGTATTTATTTTCCAACATGATAAATACATTTAGTCAAAAGTCAAGATCTCATTAATGTGTGTTGTACACTTTTACACACTCATGACCATAATCTCAACTCCCATGGCGTTTTCAATTGGCTAAAGTTCCTCGTGACTTAATGTGATAATCATATATTTAAATCTTTTCTTTCATATGTTAGGTAAATTATGCATAAAAACTTCATCAGCTTCATTTAAATAACACCGATATAATCATATATCAAAATTAACAATGTAAATTTTAAAAATGAAAGAATACAAATTCTCACCTTGTATGTCTTGACTGAGTCATATCCAAGAACAACATCTGCATATACTCCTGAAAAAAGGGAATTTTTTTTGTTAATTTTCTTAGAAGCATAAATATTATAAAAGATTGAAAGAAATTATAAAGCATTAAAGATTCGAAAAACACAGAAAGAGGATTTTTAGCGTGTGTTCTGCTATTCTTGTCATGAAGAACGAATTGTTGTTAAAAAGCTTACACGTAAGAAGGTAATTTAAAGCGTGTGTATATGTGTGCAATCACTGTCTTGAAGAAGAACAAATGATGTTAATTTCTACGAAATAAATATTAATTACTTAAAAAATAGTGGAAAACTCATCCCCAAAAAGAAAGATTCAAATAAGGAAAAGAAAGGAAAAAAAAACACAGAGAGAAAGGTGAATTTGATGTGTGTGTGTGTGTAAGTACCATTCTTCTATGATGATTAATGAAGAACAAGAACATATAAGATTATTAACTTTCTCAACATTCATAAAAATCTCCAAAATTGATTCAAAAAAACAAAAAGCCCACAGCAAAAGTTCCTGCATATTCAAGAAAGAATCAAAGAAGTAACAAAATCAAGAAAAAAACACGCACATAAAGTTGAAATCAGTGTGTGTTAGTATTCGATCTTTCTACAATGAACAACATATCTAATTATCGATTACCCACAATCCAATCACCAAAAAGATTAATGGGATTCAAAACAAAACACACAGAAAAGATGAATTCAATGTGTGTACCATTCTTGTCAGGAAGAAAAACAGAGATAATTGCAGCACCCCAGTTGGTGACTTTGATAGAAAAGTGGCCATTGTTGAGCTCATAGATCCCTATATCTTCATGTTTTGTGGCACCAATACCATCACCACATAAGAACACAAAAGCGATGATGATGGTGATGATGAAACAGTAGAAAACGGATGGTTTTTTCTGCATCATTGATTTGGGCATGGTGCAGATTAGAGTATTGATAGTGAAAGTTTTAAAGGGTTTATGATTCAAGAGATGGTTTTGATGGGGTTTGATATGTAGGAATATATAGGAAAACAAGCCCAAGATCCGGAGTAAGATTTTTTTTTCCAGCATACGGAATGAGATAATCATTAAAATGTGGATTATCATTAAAAATTGTTATAAATATATTTGATTTTAAATATAGATATACTTAAATCGTAGTTTATGTCACACCCCAACCTTGACGGCGGAATCGTCGAGGCGTGAGGAATACGATTGTTCACAGCCACATAATGCTATTATTAATTCCAAATATATTAATCAAGATTCAATTGTAGCAATACAAGTAAATGTTCAAACATCCAAAATACAAGTATAAAAGTATCCAGATCATTCGTTTATTTCTCTAAGTCCAATCCTAAGTGTGATAAG
>BJCO01465315.1:0-17157 GCA_018326465.1 Flaveria floridana | reverse complement strand
GATATGCTCTATATACTAAACCATTGAAACGCAAACTATGGAAACGCTTACGAACACACTTTCTTGTTGATTAAACCTGTGAACTCACCAACTTTATGTTGACACATTTTAGCATGTTTTCTCAGGTCACAGGAACGCATAAGCTTATGATGCACGCTACAGGAATCGCACGCAGGACATGCATTCATCTAGTTTATTTTCAGCATTGAACATTTTGTCTAAACATGGCTAATGTAACAGTACTGTAGTGGATTTACAACTTATGTATTCGCTTCCGCACTTTTGTAAACTTTGTTTATGTTCATTTGAATGAAGTCAAATGTTTATTTTAAATTCATATAGTGTCGTTCGATATGACTGTGTCTGAGATCCTGGTATGTCACACGCCTAACGGTAAAACCCCGTTCGTGGAAATTGAGGGTGTGACACTTTGTATAATTGACACGGTTTTGTTGGGTTTTCAACCTTAGAACCGATTTAAAAGTGTTATACGTGTTTTGATGTTTATTTGGCTAGTTCTAGGTGTTTGAATTCATGTAAAAGCAAGTTTGGAGGGGTTTTACATGTTTGATACAGCAGGTGAGTTCTAAACCCTATCTTTTTCATGTTTTAAAATTTTTTTAGGGCTGAAAATGTATTAAAATGTTTTATAATTATTATGCATGTGTACCCGTATGTATTATGCTATTATGATGATGTTTTAGGGTTGAAATATGATGTTTATGCTTAGAAAGGTTGTAATAACCTTAGAATAAGATGATATGATGATTGGGACTGAAAATATGTTAGGAATTTGTAAATAGGTTGGTCATGCGCCTAAAATTGGCTTAGAAAAAGTTCTAAGTAGGGTCATGCGCCCAAATAGGGTTCATGCGCCCAAACAGTACCCCGTGCGCCTAGAAAATGCCTTAGAATTTCTAAGTCTAGGCCCATGCACCTGAACAGTGGTTCATGCGCCTAAGTTCTAAGCTCAGACGCCTAAGTATACCCCATGCTCCCATATAGTGCTCATGTGCCCGAAGTGGCCCATGCGCCTAAGTGTTTGAAACGCCTAATTTCCTACGCTCGCATAGTTGTAATGTGCCTAAACAGGCCTCATGCGCCTCCATAGTTCTCATGCGCCTAACACTTAGAATTTTTCTGGGAATGTTTAAGAAAACAGAATGAATATGGTTTGACCCTAGTTTGACTTTAGGGTTTTAATTGTTATTAATATGCATAATTATAAGTTGTTCTTATGTTCCATAATAATTATTATTGTGTGACTTTACGTGGTGTGTTTATGAACGTATACGTAAAGTATTATCATTAATAAAAGTGAAAGATTAATGATAAAGAAAAGTGGAACATAAATGAAAGAATGCAAGTCTTGCAAGAAAATGTATAGGAGGTGCACGACCATGTTGTCGTTAGATCAACTGTATGTGGTTTAGCTAACCCGAAGGATGCATGCAAGGTCAGTCATTAAGACTGACAGGGACCCTTATAGCATACCCTAGGTGACTAGGTTAGCTTAGTACATAATGTTCGCCATCTATTTATAGACCGCAGGCCCATCATTAGCTTCTTGCACAATGTTCGGGGTATTGCACATTGGTCCATAAGAAAGTGAAAGATAATGATAAAAGTACGAAATGAACAAATACGTACGGTAATGAAAGAAAGAAAGTATTACCTTGATGTATATATGATGCATGCTCACGTACGAAAGCAAAGAAAATATTTTATTGAAAGGAGTATTATCATATATAAATTATATAAGGTATTTCAACGCTTTTAAAACTAGAAATCACTCTACAATGCTGACTTTTATATATTTTCAGTTGGCAGTTAATCATTGCTGAGGATGGCACGAGGGTGAAGCTACTCGGCGGGGCAAGACTGACATCCATTCACCACTTATGATATTGTTGTTTTGTAATGCAATTAAACAATTCTTTTGTAACTCAAACCCCATTGTATTGCTTAACAACAGTATTTATTAATATTAATGAATGGTTTTTGTTAATGACTTCCGCTGCAATATTTTTATGTATTATATTACGTATATTTAGTGTTATGAATGACCATCTGTGAGGTGCCCGGGAACGGGGCCTTACATATTAGCATCCAAGATTGAAGATCAGGCATTCAAAGGAAGTATGTGACATCACACATCTTAGCCTGATTTGGTTAGATAATCTCTACATCTAACCATGTACCTTTTTGATTATTCAAGTTGTTTGGGTGTTTTTTAGCTATTATTAGCTAGAGTCTTTGGTTCACTTAGATTAAATGAATCCTAGCTAATTATTGATGATATACATGTTATTTATAGTGATGCCACCAATGATTCTTAGCCCAACTGGTTAAGGTGAGGTATCCATGACATATAAATATCCTAGGTCATGGGTTCAAGTCTCATTTTAAGCAAAATGGTCAGTATTAAGCTAGGAGGTTTTCTCAGCAATGGGTTCCTCTTGAGGGCGTTAGGGGTGCGGTTCTGGCTGGGAAGCAGATATGTGGGCGTGATTAAAATAACACCTATCATCTGAAACAGTGCCGCACATTTGTTGTTCAAAATATATTATGGTGATGTTATGTTGATGACCTTAACAATGTTTTAAATGTTCTTTAATGGTTATTTGTGTTTATTTTACATAAGTATACATTTAATCTAGTGGATATCTTGACCATATTATTTTGAAAAATCCTATGTGTTAGGGTCTTTATTCATGAATATGTATATGTATGTATGTGTATTCATGGCATTTGATTAGAAATGGCGGGTAGAGATTGGAACATGTATGATTGTTATTCAAATGTGTATCATTATGCATATGCTTGGAAGAGCCATTACATTTGTTGTGAATTTAACTTATCATTATGTATGTGTAATTATTGTTTACTAGCGTAAACTTGTAGTTCATATATTCGTGGTATGATATTCTTAAGTTGGAGGACTTCATGATGTTGTTTTCATTACGTGATTTGAGGTGGTTGATATGTGTTTATCATATTATCTTTTGAAGGATTATGGGATTAAATAACCTTGAGTAGAGTTTGGTCCATATTTATATTTAACATAATTGTATCATTGAATCTTCATGGAATGACTTTAGATGGTTACTATGTTAACATCATTTTAACTTTCCAAAGAGTCATTTGATTAGGTAGCCTTGACAGGGTCTAGTCTCTTTCTGTGTTACACGAGTATAGAATGTTCTCATCATAAATTTGTGTATGTTGTCATTATTTGGCTAGGTGGATTCAAAGTCTAAGTGAACATTACCTTTACTTGATTATCTTTCTTGACTTCTATCTATGTATATTTATATATGTTTATTTTAGTTTAAAATACAAAAATACCAAGTTATCGATATTTATCAGTTGAATAATAACAAATGTTTTCTATCAGTAGCTACTATGTCCTTAGGTTGAAACTTGGTTCTTGCCAAAGCTATGCTACATATATGTTAGGTACACTTTCCTATTTATATGTGGTTTAGTTCTAAGGTAAAAATCATTTATATTATTTTAAAACCAAGTGGTGTGAAGAATTATTATTAAAAATATATATACACCGCCATCAACCCTTGATCTTATGAGATAGATTAGAAAGTTTTAAGATTTGAAGGATGATAGAATCTATTATGAAGATATGAAGGGTTAGGTTTTAGATGTGGGAGAAAGTACTCTTAGTGTTAGAACCATATCTAGACGAAAATATATGAAGCTCACAAAACTCGGTATTCCATTCGTCCTTGTGCTAGGAAAATGTGTCATGATTTGAAGAAGGATTACTAGTGGTTAGGGATGAAAAATGATGTGTTGAGTATGTTAACAAGTGCCAAACTGGCTTTCAAGTAAAGGCAGAACATCAAAAGCCATAAAAGAAGATCTAACCCTTCAATATTCCTGAATAAAAATGGGAACACATTACAACGGATTTCATTATGAACTTGCCTTACGTGATTAGAGGATTTGATGCAATTTGTTTGATTGTAGATCATTTGCCGAAAAGTGCTCATTTCCTGCCAATCTGTGAGATGTACCCCTCTAAATAGTTGGCAGACCTATTTATCAAGGAGATTGTAACCCCTCATGGTGTATTGGTGTCTATTGTTTATGACAGAGACGCTCAGTTTACATCCAAGTTCGGGAAGAGTTTCATGATGGTGAGAACGAGGTTGCACATAAATACAACTTATCACCCTCAAATAGATCGACAATCAGAGAGGACAATTCAGGCCTTGGAAGACATACTGAGGGCATGTGTTATTGAATTTGGAGGAAATTTGGATGAATATTTAATGTTAGTTGAATTTTCATATAACAACAGTCATCATACCAGCACTTGTATGTCCCCTTATGAAATGTTATACGCTAGGAAGTGTAAAACCTTCGAATTTTAGGTTGATATTGGATAAAAGGAATTAGAAAGTATTTTGGTGATTGTGATAATGACAGAGAAATTTGATAAGATTAA
Organism: Flaveria floridana; assembly: GCA_018326465.1. Lineage (NCBI taxonomy): Eukaryota > Viridiplantae > Streptophyta > Magnoliopsida > Asterales > Asteraceae > Flaveria > Flaveria floridana. The sequence goes on along the minus strand of BJCO01465315.1, from coordinate 12,689 downwards.
GACATTTATGAAAGCGGCTAAAGATAGAAAGAATTCTTATGCTGATAAAAAGCATAGAACGAAAGCTTTTCAGGTTGGTGAAAGAGTCATGTTGAATGTGTCGCCCTAGAAGGGGATAATCAGATTTCAGAAGCGAGGAAAGTTGGGCTTTGGAAGATTTGTCTTTTCGCTTCGCAAGATTTGATACTTAGTGTAATTCATTGAGTGTATCAAATCTTCCTAAATAACTTCCTTGTACTTAAAATGTGCATGCTAAGAGCTCTTTGGTTGCATCAGCCTCTAAGTGTAATCCGTACAAACTCCCCCTAGGCTGATGCTACCAAAACTGGAGGAGCACTTTGAATCTTGATCTTGATCTGTTGACAGTCCTCATCAGAATCAAGACCATTCCCGTCATTATCAGTTGATCAGGATTCCTTAGACTTTTAAAGTACCTTATCATGTCATAGAGATCATGCAGAGGAAGGTAAAGTATTTTATGCCAAAAATACACATCTTGACCCCCTTGATATCTAGTGACACACCATCTGTCTGGGTTAGTAGCAAATACCCAAGACAAGATGGGTCTCTCAATAGCAAGAGGCTCTATAATGAGTGGACTTTGTTGAGCAACCTCTTCTTGATCACCTTCAGGATGTTTTGACCCATCCTGAGGTGCATAGATGGATGCTTTGGACTTCTTCTTCTTCTTGTCCCTTCTCATGGCCATCTTCTTTCTCTTTCTATACTTTAACTGAGAAGGCTGGCCTTATGTATAAGATGGTTCTTATTTATCCTTCTCAGTTAGGTCCTTCTCCTTCATAGGTTCAGAAGGAGAGGGATCAGGACCCTACTGTGGGTCAGAAGATAAAGCTGGCTGTGATGAAGCACTAGGTGCACGTTGTCTTGTCTTTTGGGATTCAACCTTATCCTTAGCTTAAGGTGCAACCTGACTTTGTGGAGAATGCAAGTCTACCAGCTCACCCTTCTTAATCCTCTACTTCATCACTCTAATGTGCATATCTATAGTGGATAGAGACATTGGACCAAGTCTTCTTTCAGAGAATCCATACAACTTCAAGAAGCTCACCATCTTCTGTCTGTCAGCATACTTCTTCTAATTGGCTCTTATAGTGGCTCTTGACTTTACAGCCTCTTCCCTCATCTTTCTCTTAGTAGCCTTTTTCTCTTTTAGCACTTCTTGCTTAAGCTGCTTGAAGTATTCAAATTCAATGCATTCATAGGATAAGGGAAGTAAGTGATGATCAAGAATAGGGTGGTATTCACCTTGCTATTTTTGCTTTTGTTTAGTTATAATTTATGATAGCTTAGATATTAATGTAATAGGATCTAGTTTAACTTTGGCTTCTTTTGCTTATGTATGTATCTATCTATCTTTGTTCTTCATTATGCAACTCTTGGAACTTTATTGATATTACTAATTTTGAGTCTATTGATCTATTGTGTATTGCTAGGAGCTTATTTCTATTATCATTGAACATTATTCATCTTCATCTATACAAATCTCTTTATCAAATGACTTGTGTTTGATTTGTGCTTCATATTCTATCATTGGCTTGGTCCACAAGTTATTAAATATAGTGATATCTTGTGGATTATTATGTTAAACTTTCATCAAAAGCACGTCATAACGATCTGGTGGACCAAAAATATGGTATCAGTGCCTTTGTGCTCTTGATTGTTTGTGTTTTTGGGTAGTTTTTTTCTCTTTTCAATCATTTCGAAGCTGTTTTACGTGTGTTTTCCATGGAAATTGATTAAGGAAAGTGTGGTGTAAGCTTGGGAACCTTCTGAAATCATCAGATCTCAAATTGGTTGTGATTTTAGTGAGATTTGGTGTTTTTTAAGTTCATTTTCGCAAGAAGGGGGTTTTCAGATTCATCATGCGAAATTAATGTTCTTGATGCGAAACTATAGTGCGAAACTATAGATTCTTGTTGGTTTGATTCCTTCGCAAATCTTGAACGAAAGTTCTTCGCACTGATCTGTTTCCCTGCGAAACTATTTGCTTCTTCTTTGAACGAAAGTTCAATAGTTTCGTCCGAAGCTGTTGCTGAAACTACTGCCAAAACTGTTGCCGAAACTTTTCATGCAACACGAACCTCTGTTGTGAGAAACTATTGGTTCTTTAACTTAATCAAACTTCAATGATGACGAATCTTGCTCTTGCTGATCTTGAGACTGTAGCACCAAATAGACCACCCAAGCTAATCAACGGCGATAACTTTGACGTTGGAAAAGATGTTTAAATGCCTTCTTCCTGTAGACCGATCACACTCAATGGGAGTCAATTATGAAAGGACCTCATGTGCCTATTTCAATAGAAGACAATGTGACCATTCAGCTTGCAGATCTGACAAAATACTCTGAGAGAGACATCAAGCTGATTGATCAGGATCAAAACACATTCGGGGCTCTGACCTTATGCCTCTTAGCAGAAATCTACAATAGATTTGGTGAATGTAAAAGTGCCAAGGCTTTGTATGATGAATTGTGTAAATTCTATGATGGCAATGAGGAATTGGTCAAGGATAACACTGCTTAAGCTGAAAAGGAATTCAACTCGTTTGTTGGACACAAAAATGAGAGTCTCACTCATCTTACCAATCATTTTTTGTCCGTTACAAACACATTGAAGAAGTATGATGAGAAGCTGTCAAACAACGAGCAAGTCGCGAAGCTGCTTGACTCTTTTCCACCACAGTGGAGTTTGCAAGTGAGCATGTTGTGGCAAGAAATGGGATTTCTGGATTACAAACTGATGGACATTATCAACAAGTTGAAATCCTTTGAGTTAGACCTAAAATGACAAGAATACAATCAGGCAATGCTTCCATCTCAAGCTTACTCACAGAATGCTGCTCTTATTTCATCTACTTTAGATTCATAAAAACATGTGTCAGCTTATAGTGGTATGATAGGCACTTCTGACAAGACTACAAGCAGTGGATCTATATCAAAATCGCCAAATCTATCACAGGTTCCTTTAGAAAGCATGGCTCTATTTGGTCTCTTCGTACATAGTTATGAAGCATTGGTGGCTGGTGAATTAAAGGGAAGAGGAATGACGGTGGAAGATATGTATCAGGTGGATCCTGATGATCTGGAGGAAGCTAATCTTTATTGACAAATGTCTATGATCATAATAAGGGTAAGAAGATTCATGGAGAGAACGGGGAGACAAAATTTTGGAAACAAGAATGCAAAGGTTAGGTTTGACAAATCAAAGCTGAGGTGCTTCAACTGCAAACAGCTCGGGCACATTAAGAGTGAATGTCCATCTCCCATCGTCACTGAACCTGGAACGAGAGTTAATGGGCCTTTAATATTCTATGACCTTTTTTTATTATTCTATTAACAAAAAGCCCTGACAAAGACTTCTGCAAGCCCACGGTAGTAGCGGAACGGGGTCATTTAGATTGATGATAAGGAAAAAAAACAAGAAGAAGAAGGAAACAACTCTGCTTATTCACTTCGAGTGGAGTGCTGAGTTAGCGAAGACTAAAGAAGAAATCAATCATGCCCTGGTAGCTGAGATTGCAGAGGAAGTTAAGAATGAAGCAGGAAGGATGAAGGAAAATTAAGAGAAAGATAATTTGAAGAATGCTTATGAAGAGGAGAAGAAGGAGAGCGTGGTGATGACCAGTGTGGTGGATGCTTGTGAAAAGAAAGAGAAGAGTGAAGATGGAAAAGATGTTATGGAAGAAGATTTAAAGATGGAATCAAGGATGTGCAACCGTGAGAAAGCCCTAGCCACTGAGAAGAAGATAATGGAGATTCCATATGAGGTAGTTGAAGACATGTGTTTATCTTTGCAAATTTCGTATGTTTGGAATTTATAGAGTAAATAATATATTAAGAGAAAATGAAGGGTAACTAAAAATGGTAAATGAGGAACTTAAAAAAAATAAAGCAAATGTTTTTATAAAATTAAATGAAGCTTTTAAAAGAAAATGATCATCTAAAAAGAACCCTTTTTGAAAGAAACGTGACAATCAATGCTTTGATTTAAAGAGTTACATTAGCTGAATTCGAGACCTCTAAACTTAAAACAAAACTTGATAAATGGACTATTTCTGGGATGAAACTAGAGGAACTCCATATTAAATAAAGGGGAGCTAGAATTAAGACAGGGTTGGGTTGTGGTGAAACTACTCATGTTTACCCACCGCCTAGCACCTTTTTCTATTCTCCAATGCCTATACCTCGTCCTACAAATGATTTAATTAAAAAGGATACTAACAGTTTGTTTGTAGGTTTAGAAGGGGTGACTCATATAGAGGTTCGAGAAGACTATGATTATGGAGGAAGTAGAGGTCTTGGCAATAGTAGTTCTAGTTCTTTAGATTCTAGAAAGTCTTTTGTAGACATTAGTTCTAGTAGCACCGATTGTAGTTTGGATAGTTTACATTCCAGTTGTTCTCATTTCACAATGTTTAAATCAAATGAACTTGATGTTCCAAGCTTTAATGAAAATGGTGGTGTTCTCAGTAAAGACGATGAGAATCCTTCAAAATCAAATTGTTTTGAAAAATTTATTTATCTTCCCATTCCCACTTTCACCCCATACGAATCTCTACTCCAAGTGAAACAAAATCCTCATATGATTGTAATATTTTAGAGATAAGAGAATCTACAAATCATGACAGATCATCTGACTCAGATGACAAGTCAAAGGAAATGCATGTTATTTACAGTGATTGTGATTCTCTTATGTATGAATGTTAAGAAGAGATTATTATAGACAATATTCCAATTTAAAAAGATAAGAGAAAAGGTCTAAAATCTCATTGTTTTAATTGTGGAAAAGATGATCACATTGTAAAGCATTGTCTAGAGGTTTCCAATAGAAATGTCTATAATCGTTCCTTAGGAAATAGAATAAAACATTTTGTTGATAGTTTCTTTTGTACAAATTCATCTTCTTCCATAACCAAACCAGTTAAGGTTTGGGTCCCCGTGTCTAAATTATTTTCTTTAACTCATTTGCTAGGAACATTCGAGAAGGACTATCAACAGCAACAGGCACGTAGCTAGTGGATGTTCAAGGCATATGACCGGACTAAAGGACCTTCTTACAAATTATCGGATAATAAATAGAGGATATGTTGCCTTTATGGGTGATAAAAGGGGAGGTAAAATCATAGGTCAAGGTGATATATCCAATGGTTCTTTAACCTTGGAAAAGGTGAATTTTGTGCCAAAATTGGCATTCAATCTTCTGAGCGTGTCACAAATTTGTGACAAGAATATTCCTATGCTTTTTAAATCTCACGAATGTTTGTTTCTTAAGCCAGAATATTCAGTTTCAGATGATTTGGTAATCACGTGAGCTCCAAGGAAGAATGACGCATATATGCTTGATATGAACTTCAAAGAATCAACCTCCACCATGACCTGTCTTTTATCCGAGCCTCTCCATCCGAGTCATTTCTTTGGCATAGATGATTAGGCCATGTGAATTTTAAGAACATTAATAAATTGGTTAAAAATAATCTTGTTAGACGTTTACCTCAAAAGGATTTTTCTGTAATCGAAAAGTATATATATTGTGCTAAAGGTGAACAACACAAGAAATCACTAAGCCTAAACAAGAAAATTCTATTTTTAGTCCTCTAGAGTTATTATATATGATTTGTTTAGTCCAATAAGTGTGAATAGTATAGCTAAGAAATCTTATTTCTTGTTATAACTGATGTTTATTCAAGATATTCTTGGGTGTGGTTCTTATCATATAAAGGGGAGACGACAGAGGTGTTGCAGCTGATTTTAACTATTGAGAACATCGGCAACAAGAAGGTCTTGTCGATCAGAAGCGACAATAGAACAGAGTTTAGAAATCAGATCTTTGATTCATTTTGTGCAGGCAAAGGGATTCTTTGACAATTCAGCGCTGCTCGAACACCTCAGAAGAACGGAGTTACTGAAAGAAGAACCGCACTCTTATTGAAGCAGCCAAACTATGCTCATAGAATCTAAACTTCCTATTATTTTCTGGGCAGAAGCAGTCAACTATGCTTCCTATGTTTTGAATAAAGTTATTATGAAAGATAAGATGAAGACTCCATATGAACTGTTTCACTAGCAAAAACCATTTATTGACTTCTTTCGTCCCTTTGGGTGCTCATGCACTTTGTTAAACACTCAAGCTCAAATTTCCAAATTTGGAGTAGTGTTAGATGAATGTTATTTTATTGGATACTCTTTAACTCAAAAGGTTTACAGAGTATACAACAAATGAACAAGAATAGTGCAAGAATCCTTCTATGTTGATTGGCAAGAGTCCAATGTTTTGAACGTTGGTTCTAATCGAGATTGGTTCAATGATTCAAACACCATTTTAACTCATTTAATCTACCATCATTTCTTAATGATCATATTCCTTCTTCAACTGGTCAACCTTTTATTCCATTTCATCCTCAACCTCAACCCCAACCAGAACCTCAACATCAACCTAAACTTGAACCTGCAAATTATATCATTCTACCCCCTCTTAAATGCCACAAAGTCCTCTTTCATCTCAACCATCCACCTTACCGTCATCTACCTCACAACCATATTCCCCTCAACCTATTTCATCTAATTCATCAACCCTTAACACTAACTTCAAATACCTAAAAGACCACCCAAATGATTATGTCATTTGATCAATATCCAATGGTGTCAGGACTCGAAGCCAATCTAGGCTAATCAATGAATTTCTCTTTGTTTGCTTTTGATCATAAATCATTCCTAAAAATGTCGCCATGGATCTTCAAGATCCTAGCTGGGTTGAGTCAATGCAGTTAGAACTTTAACAGTTCAGAAAACTAAAAGTGTGGCAACTAGTTGATCTTCCTCCAAATAAGTACCCAATTGGTATAAAACGGGTATTCAAGAACAAACCAGATGACCGAGGAGTTATGATTATAAACAAATCAAGGCTGGTTGTTCAAAGCTTTGCTCAGTGGAGGGGATTGATTACAACGAGCTGTTTGCCCCTTTAGCCCGGATTGAAGCCATTCGGATTTTCCTTGCTCATGTTGGTTACAAAAACATCAAAGTCTTTTTAATGGACTTCAAGTGTGCATTCCTGTATGGAGCCATTGATGAAGAGATCAATGTCTGTCAGCTCCGGGTTTCAAGGATCCAGGTTTTCCTGAGAAAATATACAAACTAGATAAATCCATGTATGGATTACATCAAGCTCCTAGAATGTAGTGTGAAACCCTAACATATTATCTCCTCGGGAAAGGCTTCACACGTGGGACTATAGATATGACTTTTTTAAGAAGGAGGTTAATGGAGATGTGCTCATTGTTCAAGTATATGTGGACGACATCATGTTCAGCTTAACAAATGAGAATCTATGTAGAGAGTTTGAAGAAGTGATGAAAAAGCGCTTTGAAAAAAGCATGATGGGGGAGATATGCTTCTTCTTAGGATTATAGGTCAATAAAAAGCCAGATGGAATTCTTATTTATTAGGAGAAATATATTCTAAAATTCTACTGAAGTATAACTTGCATGATGCTTCTCCCTAGCTTAATCCATTTTCTGCTCGAACCTGTCCTACCCTTGATAATGATGGAAAGCAAGTTGATGCACACCGATATCGTTCTATGATTGGATCCCTAATGTATCTTATTTCCAGTTGTCTAGATATTACATTTGCCGTGTGTTACTATGCTCGATATCAAGCCAATCGTAAAGAATCCTATGAGAAAGCTGTTAAACGTTTCTTCTGCTACGTAAAGGGATCTCCCCATCTATGTCTCTGGTTTCCGAAGGGAGGAAACTTTAATCTTCAAGCATACTCTGACAGGGATTATGGAGATTGTAAGTTTGATAGAAAGTCGGTTACCGGCGGATGCTAATATCTGGGGATTGCCTTGTTTCACGGCAAAGAAAAACACATACAATAGTTTCTTTATCCACAGGCTGGGGCTGTGTATATTGCTGCTTCAAGTTGTTGCTGCCAAGTGCTATGGATTCAACATCAAATTATGGATTATGAAATTGACTTCCTTCACACGCCGCTTTTCTGTGATAATATAGCAGCCGTTGGAATCGCCAAAAATCAAATCCATCATACTCGCACCACGCACATTGAAACAAGAATTCATGCAATCCGAGATGATCAAGAAAATGGTTTTACAGATATTGTTCCCATTGACACCAAAAGTTAACGGCCAATCTTTTCACGAAAACATTAGATAAACCTTGTTTTTATGAATTGATCGACATGTTGGGTCTAATATCATTTTAAGGACAATTTTTGGCAATCATCTGTAACTTTTTATAAGTGTCTTATTTTTGAGTCATAAAAAAATATTTGCTAAGAAGCTTCAAAACCCACTCTTCTCCAAAACTGTATCACAGTTTAAAAAGAAATTTCTTTTGCTGCACTGAAATAGAAATTTTGAGGGAGAATAGACCTTGATATTTTAAATTTACATTATTTCCTCTTTTAAAGTTATTGTATATAACCTTATCTTTTTTGGTGTAGGATTTAGAAAGCTTTGATAGTGTCTGAAGGAGGTCAGAGGCGTTGTGTTGGGATATGTTAGTGGGACCAGTGGCCTGAAATGAAGTAGGTGGCGATTGTGTGACTTTACTAAGAATTAACCTCAGTAATATGGATTATTCTCATGTCATCTCGGCTTGCACAAAGTTACAAGTCTCGTAAGAAAAAACTATATTAAGAGTGGTTGATCTCTGTTTTGATATCTACACATTAATATTTTTCATCATCCTTATCATGAATAATTGCGTGTTCAACTCCTCTGCTATGCGTAAGCATTGACGTGGAGTGATGATCTTCTCTATTATACATGAGCATAGACCTGAAGTTCTCATCAACACGGTCAAATGATGATCTTTTCTGTTATATTTGAGTATAGACCTGAAACACTCATTATTTGGCTTAAATAATTATCTCCTATACGTGAGTATAGACCTGGAGCTCTGATTATCCACCCCTCATATATCATTATCATGTACATCTAAAGATATTAGATGATCTTTCATATGTTCATCCCATAATATTTCATGCCGAATGATTGTGGGTACCCAGTTTCTTGAGCGTTCTCAAGCAAACCCAAAACATGATAAAATTATGTTACAAGTCTTCATTGAAAAGAATACGACATGGGTTTAAATGGACAAGCATATTGGTAATTCCATCAATCCTTGACTTCCCAGACGATTTCTTGCAAAGCGTGTCCGATATCCTTGCCTCGGTGCTTTATTTTCAAAATTTTCATTTGTTTCATGTCAAATCTCATGGGTTGAGAAGTATTCTTTTTACATAAAAAAAATTAAAATATATTAATAAAAAAATATTATATATAATAATATTAAAATTTTATTTCATGCGAAATTGTTATTTAAAAGTGCAAAACTATTGTTTCGCCATGCGAAATTACTCTTTCGCAGATATGGTTCTGCAAGCGAAACTATAGTTTTGTTGGTCGTATGAAACTATGTTTCTCAATGCAAAACTATAGTTTTGGCAGATGCGAAACTTTGGTGTATAAATAGCTGTTTCGCTAGTTGTTTCAGCATATTCGAAAATCCTAATTTTTTTTAAATTGAACCGACCTTTTCACCTTAGATCTCAAAATAGACTTTAGAGGTGTTATTGAGGAAATCTAACCGGTAAATATCATTTGTGGGCATGTTTCATACCTTGGAACGTATTTTGTTATGAATTTTCGTCAAAAAAACGTTTCGGTGACTTTTGGGTTTCGAACATATAATGTGTGAAACTAAGGTGTCATGGTGGGAAATTAAACGAAAGTTCACTGATTTGTGCTAAACAATCTAGTCATGCCGCCTGTGTGCACTAATAGTTTCGCCCGGATCTTGTGAACCTATGGTTTCAAAGTCCATGCGAAACCACAGTTTCTCATTACGAAACTATAGTTTCTCATTCCAAGCGAATCTATTGAGTCTTGGCTGCGAAACTATAGTTTCACACTTGTACTATCTTCAGTTTCGTCAATTCTTGCAAATCTATGTTTCCCTATGCGAAAGTATAGTTTCTACATGCGAAAGTATAGTTTCTACATGCGAAAGTATAGTTTCTACATGCGAAAGTATATGTAAAACTATAATAAAAGTTTTTTTTAATAAAAAAATAAATAAAAAACAAAAAAATTAAAAAAATAAAATTTATTAAAATATTAAAATCATAATTAAATTTATGCAATATTATAATGTTAAGAAATAGTAAAAAGATAATGTCAATTAAAATTAGAAAATTTTTAAAATGTCTTGTAGCCTCTGGTGATCTAACAAATTCTTGGTTTCACCTTCAGTTATCATGGGGAGCTTAAAGTTTGATCCTAGATCAAATGTGGTAGCGTATCTAAACGATTGCGACCCAAAGTCTGCTAGATACAGAGTTTCCATTGATTGGCTGAGGAGACCATCTTTTCTTATGCTATTCCTCATTCTCCTACCATGGATGAGAAACAGATTAGGGATTTCTAGATAATAGTTGAGTATGACGCTAGACAAAGGATTATTAGAGCATCTTTTCAAGGAGAGCTAGTTGAGATCTCGGTAGAGATAGTGGCTAAGGCCTTGCACCTAGAGGGTGATATGGGGGAGAGCATTGATATGACTGATACAGAGGTGATTAGAGCGTTTAAAGAAATTGGTTATAAGGGACCAAACTTTGAGAAGAGGAAGGAGATCAAGAAGTCCTTTCTATTTAAAGAGTGGCAGTTCATAGGTCATGTGTTCATCAGCTGTCTGGATCAGAAGAAAGGGGGATCAGATGGGCTAAATCTGAAGTGGTCAACAACTATGACCTTGTTTTGTGGAGGCGAAAAGGCAAACATAGCTCAGATCATCCATGATTATTTACTGGAGAACATCATGGCTTCGAAAAAGGATAAGTGGCTGCTTTATCCCAGATTTATTTAGATCATTCTAGATTACTTGAAGCCAAACTTGCCTAACCTTGGGAATGAACTAAGACTGACTCCAATGAATCCAAGTATCTTTGCAGACTATGCTGCCTCCAGGCATGATTTCTCAAGGAACATAATATATCTGCTGGAGGGCATGTATACAGAAGAGAGATGGAACTATATCAAGACTCTGATCCATCTTAAGGAAAGGAGAGCAGCTAAATTGGGGGAAACATGGAAGAAACCAGAAAGAGGAAGAAGTATACAAAGGAGTCTGATATGACCTTTGAGGAACAATTAGATGAGACTGAGGAGGAACTGAGAAAGAAAAGGAAGAAGAAGAGTGTTGAGAAAACGACTAGAGCTGATTTCCCGATACGGGAGAAGATGAATAAGAGCAAACAACCGGTCATCCGGGAGACCAGGCCTACAAGAGAATGCGAGAGGCATAGGAGAGATATGAGATCAGAGTTTGATGAGTTTGTGAACAGAAATGTTAACACATCCTTATCAAATGCCCTTAGCATGATTAAGACCAAGTTGATCAACTCAGAGGAGAGGGAGAAACTGAGAGATATGGAGTTTGACGAGATGAAAAAGGTGATACTGAGTTAGCAGGATCTAATCAGAAGGTTGTTGGAGGAGGTGAGTGAATTGAAAAGATTTCCAGGTGCTGAAGATGTATTGAGTGCTGAGTAAATCAGGGATATGACTGACACATCAAAGTTCACTTTTATTCATAAGACATCAGGTGTAGGTGTGAGTAGTGTAGGAGGATTAGGAGCTGGAGTTAGTGGTATTAGAACATTTAGCGTTGGTGCTAGTGGTGCTGGAACCTCTGGAGTTGGTGGAAGTGGTGTAGGAGGTAATGAAAATGGTGGTGGTGTTGCTAGAGTGACTGGTGAAGGAGCAGGTGTTGCAAATGATGCTGAGTAGGTGTTTAAAGCTGGATTCAATATGGGATTTGACATAGATACTGATCTTACAGGAGATGAGGTGATAAGGAGTGAGGGTAAAGTAGGAGAGAAAGGTCAAACTGAGTTAAATTTAGTTGATGAGGAGGAGCAATTTGTGGACTATGATTCTGAGCCTGAGTTCTACATAGTTGATGAAAGGCCAAGGACTTATATGGCTAAGAGGAGTTTAGTCGAAGGAGATGTGGTGGAGCTGAACAAAGAGGAATGGTTTAATAAGTAGGAGGAACTAGAGAAGCTAACCCCTCTATTTTAGAACATTAAAGAACCCAGGAGGAAGGAGTCAAGTAAGAAGATTATGAGTTGGAAGTACAACTCAAAGCTAAAAATGTTTATGATCAAAAGACGTGGAGGCGGGATCTCTTATTTGCACAAAAGGAAGGCGTTTAAGACACTTCCTAAGTGGGATTTAAGAAGATTGGCAGAGATTCCTATAAGGCCCCGCTCATCGGGCGCCCTACTGTTGGTTCTTCATTGCACATAACACATACATATAGTATATGATCATAAAACAACGCAGCGGAAATGATAAAATGTACATTCTCATTCATTCATAAAAGTCATTACATCATTGACACGATTACAAAATACAGCTTTCTCTACTTTGTCTATCTTCTCTCTGATTGCTGCTGAAGCACATGAAACCTTTGATTACGTAAGTAATCTCGTTTATGTGAATCCTCAGCAACCATAAGATCATACAGCGACCTCTAGAGAAGATATTAAGTTAAAAAATATAAAAATTATATTTTTATACTGAAGAATATTCCTTAGGTAATTCCGTACATCGGAACCCTGACGGAATACTCTTGACA
>BJCO01465314.1:0-12846 GCA_018326465.1 Flaveria floridana | reverse complement strand
TTTCATACGTAAAAATTCGACCTTTATGTGTTTCTTTAAACTTTTCAAAACCCCAAAACCCTAGAATCCGAGTTTGATCTACGGAGGGCCTTAGAGGTCGATTCTTACCTTGTTTTGTTGCTCTTTCCTTGTGTTTTGATGCTCCAATCCACCAGAACTTCAATCCTTCAAACCTTCAAGCTCCAAACCTTGAATTTCTTCACTTTCTCTCTCTACTTTCTCTCTCTACGAATTTTTGGTGGCTAGGGTTGTAATGAGGAGATGGATCTGATCATGCATGGTTTAGGGGCTGATTAGGGCCCTTAAACCCACCAAGCCTAGCCCATTAAGGCTAATTTTACCCATAGCCCACTAATTTACCCCTTTATTTCTTAAATTAATCCTTAAAAGCCCATTATTATTAAATGGCTTGCTTCGGGAAATTTCGGGGTGTTACACTTCATCTGTAGACCGAGTCAATCAGTCATTAGGTTTGATTATGTTTAGTTTGTCTTTTATGTTATACTATTACATTATAAGTCTTGATATTATCATACGAATTGAATTGGTTTCAATCTATTTAATCAATCTATATATGTATTCAAACCCATGATTACTCAACGGCTAATTATAAAAGTTATAGTAACATCATACTTTATTTAAAAAATAAAATAAAATACTCAGTTTTGCATTGCAACTTTAAAAAAAGTAGTGCATGAAAAAGTTATATATAACTATTTAAAAATCAGAGGAGAATTATATTTATAAATCAATAATTGTAATCATATAATTCACATGTACAGTAAACATGAATTAAGATAGTCAAATTTATAAAAGAAAAATTTATCTTTTGAAAGTTTAAACTTTTAAAAATTAATATAAAAAAACAATTTCGTCCAGTATTATCTGTACTATTATATAATAGAAAAATCATGACTAGTTTTGTAATTTTTTTTATCAATTTTAAGATGAGATATAAAAAGTTACAAGCTTTAATGTATAATATAATAAGATTTATTCCTATTATACATGTTTTAACATTTGAATACTTGTAATCCACCATTTTCTAATTAAATTTAGGCCCTGTTTGAAACCTGCGACAGTGAAGTACTCGGTTAGCAGCAAGGGAAAGCTGGACTCGGTCAGAAACAAGGGACAGTGTGGGTCAGAAGCAAAGGACTCGGTCAGAAGGTGAAAAATGAAAATCAAACAGCCTGACCACTTATCCGATCAGGAGTCAGCTCTGACTGGACCGGGTAAGTTGATATCAAACAACCCCTTAAAGTATGACTATTATATTTAATGTTATATTAATTTATCTATATCTATACTACTATACCATATAACTTTTTAGATAACATTGTAATTTTAATTCATTTTTAAGACACTTAAGAATAATTTTGTTACATTTGATATGATACATGTAATTATGCATAACAAACTTGTTATTTATAATTTTGCTAATCTCTATAGTAATATAGATATGATTGATATTTATATTAATCAAATAAAAAAATAAAATAAGAGTTAGCACAATAAAGGATAACTAGCTAAAAATACAGTGCTAAAAATATTTATACCACCGCCACCCCACGCGAGTTTCACCCACTGGTAACATAATATAGATATTCACAATTCTATTGTCTACATAGAAACAAATATGTAACAATTATAACCCGTTCGCATTTGAAGAAAAGTTTACAATTGCATGGAGATTCAAATGCGTTGTTATATATACAACGTTCCACATGCATACATATACAAGCTAGCCAGCCCAAACCCTAAAGCACCCAAGTTGTTGTTGTTGGTGGTGGTGGTGGATGATGCAACCGATGACGGTGCGAAAGTGGTGAACACTGCAAGGGATGGTGATGGTGCCCATGTGTTCGAACCCATACTCCTCTTCGGCCTCCTGCAACAGCTGCATGAACAATGGGTGGTTGCACCACACAACCGGAACCACAAACCTTTGTTGGTCGCCACCGGCTGCACCAACTTTCACCGCTAAACAACCTTTTGGCACTTGCTGCTTACTCCGTCCACTGTGGGTTGTGGTGGTGCCCATTAATGGTGGTGGAGAGTGAGAGTGATCGAAAGGGGTTCGTACATACGTACGTAAAGAGAAATTATTATGAGTGTTCGATGAGGTCGAGGTTAATGGTTTAAGGAGATGGGTTACGTACACGTGGATAATCGGTTTAAGATACGTGGAAGATTGATGCTGCTTGGGGTTCATTTGGATACTTCCATGTGTTTGTTTGATTTGTCTTTACAAAACATATGTGCAAGTTTAATTTGTTTCCTTTTTGTTACGTTTATTAATCACCGACAGGAGACAAATTTATACAAGGAACCAGAATTTTACAAGAATCGGAGCTATTTTGGTTTCTAGATGATTAAATGTCATTTGTGATGCGTTCACTACCAACAAAATTACTTTAATGCAATTTTTTCAAAACAACCTTTTGAAAAAAATTGCACTAGTTTATAAAAATGTTACATTGCCAACAAAAGAGTTGTATTATCCAATAAAAAAGTTATTTTCTATATAATGCAACTTCATCTAATGCATCATTTAATAAAAAATTGTTTTAGATAAATGTAATTTTTTGAATGCTTAATTTAACTTTTTCAAAGTCTGATGTAACATATTACAAGAGTTGCGTTAACTTTTTTTCTTGTAGTGAGTGATGTACATGAGATCCTGAATCTCATTTTACAGTTGCCATATAAAGTTAAAAAATAAAAGTAGTGTAAGAACACAGTTCACAGAATAAAAATGAACCTTTTTATTAATCAAATATGCTGACTAGAATACGTAATATAAAACGATAAAAAGTAAATCATACAAATGAAATCAAGAGAAAACGAGGGTGGTGACCGAGGATTTTTGTATACCAAATATCCCTTAAAATCGATTTTGGGTCATTTGGGTGAACCTATTTGTCTCCCAATGTACAACAACTTAGCATATTGTATTGTCGGGATTAATAAAACAACATTCAAATTAAAACTATACCCAAAACCAACAACACTCAGTGTGGTAAAGGCTGGAAATTTTTCAGAACGTGTGTACTTGTTGAAACATGTAAATTCAAGTGTATTTGAAACAAAACGCATAAGCCTCGGGTTAACAAAGAAAGGTGAGATTAATCGATTATTATGTCCAATCTCACATGCTAACGTTAGATCTTCGTGAAATGATGTTATTCAAAGGTTTTAAAGAGTTTTGATGTAAAATGTTTGAAGCTTGACTTGTTTTGATCAAAGTGAAGGAAGATCGTGGGCTTTAGCAAGCTTCCTATTAAGGAGAATGTCTCCAGAATTTCAAGCAAAAGTCTTAAACTTTTGGTTGAAAGCAAGGGTGAATGTATGATTTTTTCTTTTAAATTAAGCAAAGTTATAATTGAAAAATACTTTCGGTCGAAGGCGCGGCCAAAAGTCCATAAGACAAAAGTCCAGTTTCAGACTCTAACTAAGCAACACTCTCACCTTTATTCTTAGAAAGATGGTGGGTTGTATCAAGAGAGTTTTGCAACACTCGTGGCCCTAATATTGAACTTTTCAAGGATCTTGTGGAATTCAGGTACAAGTTTTCACAATAAAACTTGCATACTCATTCTAAACAAATCTCTATGTATTTTCTTATTGAAATTTCATATGACAAACTACATGTTTTAATAGAAAATCATCAAACACGATTCAGAGTGATATACACGAATCAAAAAACCACCACTGTTTCATTTTTTAGTCATAAGTCGGTTGTAAAGACTACTTGTGACCGAAGATACATTCACATCTTTCTGTGGGACAAGGGTCCAATAATTGTAACATGCGTCAGAATGAATTTCAATTGCAATTACAGTTAGCTTACATGTGTAATTTTGAGATTCACTTATTTCCAACAATAAACTCTACAACCAACATATCACACAACAAATAATGACTCGAACACCCAAATTAGGTGAAACATATTCAATCAATTAAGCTTATTAACACGAGCAAGATGACATCTTTTTCATCTCACTGATCTCCGTATCATGACTATTGACATCGATTTTCAAACCCTTAAGCGTCGCACACTCCCCATTCGATTTTGCAACATCATGATCCAAAGTCTTCTTAGAAACCACAGAATAAACTTCCTCTAATAACTTAAAGAAAGCTGCTTCCACATTGTCACCAGTGAGGGCTGATGTCTCAAAGAAATATAAATTTTGATTCTCCGCAAACTCCATGGCATCTTCGGATGGAACCGCTCTCTTGTCTTCAAGATCAGCTTTGTTACCAATCAACGCGATGACAATTGAGTTATCTGCATGGGCGTGAAGTTCTTCGACCCATCTTGCAACATGATCAAATGACTGTCTTTTGGTTATGTCGTACACCAACATTGCACCTAGTGCTCCTCTATAGTATGCACTTGTTACGGCTCGATATCTATTATCAACAAATTGATTTGTTAATTATCTACAAATGTCTCATGATTATTGAGAACGTTGAAAATTAAGATATGATTGATGAAAAGGTAAAAGAAATAATTGAAAATTAATAATATTTAAAGAAAGTGAGATTGTATGATTAGAATGTAATCCTCATGGGGCCTAACCAGTATGGCATGAAAGGCATATGCACATGCAAATGCCAACCAACTTGGTGCATCATTCGTGTAGTCTAATAATGTTTATAGGACACCATAATAATAACTAATGTAATATTAAATGGAAATCTTACTTTATATATATATAATTTATAATATTAATATAGTGTGAATACCATCTAATACTGTATGAAGCAACGAGCTCGTGACATGTGTATATGACTGAGTTTAACGCACATGAAGTGTTGCGTTCATTTATTTACACAAGCTTATATCACACATAACAACATTGTGAAAAAGATATATACACTAGACAAAATGATGTGACTATACATGTTATTTTGTTTATGGTTTAACTCACATTTATGTAGCAAATTTGATTAAAATTGTAACAAAGAATGAAGTTTTTTTTATGAAAACTTAATATAACAATATCATACAACGAATAAAATATTTTCTTTCTTTTTCTATTTTTGTAAAAAGTACAATAAGATATATAAAATTATATAAGTTAAATTAATAATAAAGCTGGTATTTCATTAAGAAGGGATATTGGATATAAATAATCAAAACTTTTATTTATTGACCGAATTACTCTCAACCTTACAGACACTTCAACATTTGATATTATTTTACGTTAATGATCCTTTATTAACTGATAGTTAACCTGTTAATTTTTCTTAAAACAAATCTTTTTATTTATTTATCCATCATATATATTATTATATATATGGTTGATGCAATGATTATTTCCAACTCCCTTTGTCCTTTTTCACCAAATTAATTTCATCTCTCTCTTTTTTCAATTTCACACCATCGTTTTTACTGTTTACATGGTATTATATCACCTGCTCCAACCAAAACATGTTGAAACATAAACATAAATTATTTTATGGATAAGGGAATAATTTATTAGTTTATCTGTTTATACAGAACCATAGCACTAATTCAAAGTACCTTGCAGTGATTTGTAAACATCTTAATCATATTATAGCATTCATAGTTAGTTCTCTATTTCTATGTGATCTCTATTTCTATGTGATTGGGTGCCTTATATATTATATATTATAGGGGATGATTATTAGTGGTTTTTAGTAGTTGTGAGTGAAAATGATAGAAAATTTACGGGGATTGTATCGTATTTTCCTAACCCTTATAAAATTTTTAATATTTTTTAAAAGTGGTTATTAATGAATGAGAGAGAGAAATGTAATAATAAAGTATGAAAAAATATTATTTAATTAAAAATAAGAAAATAAAAAGTTATGAATTCTATTGTAATTATAAGTATTTGAATAGGAGGATGGATTGTGAATACTTTTAGTTAACTTAGTAAAAAGGAAATGTACGTTTTTAATATATTAGGAAAACTACATTAAGGTTAAACTAAATATTGAGACTAATGTTTGATAATTATTAAATAATATAACTAATAGTTAAAAATATTAGTTAATTATCGCATTACATTATCATTTACGATTCATCTGATCCACAAAACAATTATTGGTAAATTTTTATGTATACGAAAAAACAAAATTACATGTATGTCGTATCATATTCAAAGATGTGTTGTAATTTGTAAATGAGACATCGCTTTCAATTTTGTCTTGAACTATATCGTGAAATAAAAATCTTTGTATTCTAGAGCTAATATGAAGTTATGATAAACATACCCCACTTATATATTAAGGCGCGTTAAAGGCCCAACATCAACAACGAGCATGAAGAAATACCTATACACACAATGACTTAATATTTTTTTTAAAATTAAATTGATAGACGTGGAAGGAGGCGCAACTATATCATTTGCACGAGATAAAGTTGAAATGTGTGATGTAACGTCTATATAAAGTTAAAGGATTTGAGAAAATAAGTGCATCTCGCGTACCCTACATCAAATATCATGAGAACCCCGATTTTGGAAAAAAAAATACCATTTAAACAACTAGAAAACTTAAAAAATAATAAGATCATACTAATGTTTCCTGCAAACAAATAACAAAGATATCGAGTTATGGTTTACCTTTCTTGACCAGCAGTGTC
Source organism: Flaveria floridana (assembly GCA_018326465.1). NCBI lineage: Eukaryota > Viridiplantae > Streptophyta > Magnoliopsida > Asterales > Asteraceae > Flaveria > Flaveria floridana. The sequence continues at coordinate 6,224 of BJCO01465314.1, read as the reverse complement.
CCATATCTGAGCCTTGATAACTTTCGACTTAATCGTCAACGTCCTCGTTTGAAACTCGACTCCAATGGTCGATTTCGAGTCGAAACAGAACTCATTTCTCGTGAATCTCGACAGCATTTGCGTCTTCCCGACCGCTGAATCACCGATCACCACCACCTTATACACATAATCTATCTTCTGATCATCACCAATGTAGTTTCTCCCCGCGGGATTCCTCCGGTTCTCCGGCGCCACACCGCCGGAGTTCATCTCTGAATTCATTAACGTTGGTGATGTGGGTGAGGGTGTTGGGTGTGTGTTTTTAAAGGAGAAGGTAGAAAAGTTTGTGGTGTTTGTGTGCTTATATACCTTTATATGGTTTATTGTTATTGAATGTTAAAGGGGTTCCAGTTGAGCCGTTTTTAGCTGTGATAAATGACAACCATATTCCAACTGATTTTAATCATTTCTTTTTGGATAAACAACTTCTGGAATAAAAATATAATAAATAAAATTAAATCTTATAAAGCATATGTATCTTTAACTTGTAAATTTTTTTTCACAAACGTTAGTTGGGGTTGGTAATTCAATGATAAAAGTTAAATACTTTTTGAAGAAGATGATTGTTCAAATTCTAAATTAAGTTGTATTAGAAGTTATGGTCAAATCTTAAAATAAGTTGTATTAGGAGTTGATTTAGTTTAGAATAGTAGATGGTTGTATGAGTTGTATATTTGGCTAGAGAAAAATAACAGAGAAGTGTTGTACTTGTTATAAAGAGAATATCTTAAATATGATAAATATTATAACAATAACTCTAACTAGAATATTATATATTATTAACTAGTTGGGATCCTTGTCGCGCGTTGCGCGAAATGTTATAACATTTTGATTTGTTTGGTATTTTGTGTAATTACTTACATTTCATTACAAAAGACAACTAATAGGTGATGCCATATGTTTTACATGGATAATACATAGAAGCAGCAGCATGATACATGGCTTTTCATTGTACGCTGCAAGTTGTCAACAACAAAATGGACCTACAACATGTAGTTTTAAGGCTTCAAAAGGTCTGTTATCTATGCTGCTGTTAATCTTGGTCCTAGGCCTGGATTGTAACCTATGTTTTGTGCACATGTTCTGCTTGCATCAGGCATATGCAATATCAAAAGCCAGCATCAAAAGGCACTAACTTGTGGCTGTTCAAAAGTGGTTCCGCGTATTTGCTAGTCGTTTTTCTACTTCTTGGCAGCTGCCTGCTCCTTATCTATAAGCATGTGTGAAAAGGAATTTTTAGTTGGGAAAATGTTTTAATCGAAGTTCTTACAACAGGTTTCTATTTATTTGGGTACCTTCTGCTAAGTGTTCTTTTTACTAGATTTTCTAAGTGATTCTTTCGTGGACTTGTATGTGTTGTTGGGGTCTTTGGTGCTAGGGTGTTGGTTGAGGGTGCATCTGGATTCATGTTTTCAATTGTGTTAACTGTGCAACGAACCATGCCTGTTCTGATGTTCTTTTGGGCTTGAACATAGAAACATGCTTCTTTGTTAAGGACTGTGCGCTGTATTGTGTGTGGATACCCGTTTGACAACAAGTCCGAACATTTTTTTCCAATCAATGTTGTTGAAGGCTCGTTGAAGATTGTGGCATGGATACTCCCTGTTTTGTCAGATATTATGCCAGTAATTTGGTACCTACAACATATCTATTGTGAATGCTTGGTAAATTTGTAGTAATTAGTGGTTTAATGTTTGCTTACTTTTCTGTTGGGGTGGGATAGTAGCCATGCTGCGAACAAAACCAAACGTTTTCTGATTTGATGGGTGAGTTGTCGCAATTAGGACAGTCGGTGAAGTGCCATTCTTTGTCTGTGGCTATGTGTGTGACTGCGGCTTTAAGCACGAAAATTTGTCCCTGGCAGTACAAAATGAAAAGTAGAATGTACTTAATTGGGATGCGGTGGTTAGGTGGTTATAAATACTAATTGTATAATGTTTGTTCTTACAGTGAGTTCGTTCTTGTCTTTACGCAGAAGTTCGGATACGGTAACGTGGTTTTGGATGCCTACCGAGGTTTGTTTATGTTGTTTCGACTGGGTATCAATAATGTCTTTCTCTAACTCCTAGCTTTCATACCTGTGAACATTAGCAGATTTCAGACACCTCAAATGTTGAAAGAAATGTGGTAAATATTTTTTTTTGACCATCTAGTATAGTTGTGTGTATGTTCTGTTGATCTACGTGTTGTCGTAGAATTGTATTCTTTTAAGTAATTGTTTTTTTATAATGTCCTGTATTAGTAATATTTCTACAAATGGAAATCACACTGATGCACAAATTTCTTTAAATCATGCTGATGCATGAATTTCTTTTTAAATCTTACAGACGTAGGAGTGTGCGTGTTTCCACAGTAGACGAGCTGACGTAGACGTGGGTTGCGTTTGTTGATTGAAGCTGTAATTTGCCTGCATTTATAAGTATATTTTCAATGTTTCTTTACTGGGGCATAGTAGTCAATGTGAGGGTGTATACCTATGAAATCAGTTACTCTCACTCCAGTAATAGCGAGTATTATAGGTGGTACTGATGTCTCAACTGCAGTCCTTGGAAACTTTGTTGAAGATGTCGTTATTTCATCCCACAGAGTGACACTGACGTCCCTGTCGCTACAGCAATGAAAGTCAGTGTGTTAGCGTTATGGTGAGGATGGAGTTTGCAAATAAATGTGGGATTTGTACGCATTGCCAATCACGCTATGGAAAGCTTAGTGTACGCAGCCAAACAAATGCTTATAAATTCAATGAACATTATAGTTAAAAATATTTCCGATATTAAAGGTCGAAGAGCAGGTTCCAAATGGACAACAGGAATATATATGGGCAATTTGAGTTACCCACATTGTCGTTTTTTATGTTTATATGTTAGACTCTCTTTGGTTTTGTATAAGCACTATTAGTAACACGAACCAAAAGTCTAACAATCAACAGCTGTACTTGACTAAAAAAATACATCAACAGACAAATAACACTAAATCCTACAAAAAGTATATATTTCAATGTTTCTTTACTGAGGCATAGTAGTCAATGTGAGGGTGTATACCTATGAAATCAGTTACTCTCACTCCAGTAATCGCGAGTATGATAGGTGGTACTGATGTCTCAACTGCAGTCCTTAGAAACTTCATTGAAGATGTCGTTATTTCATCCTACAGAGTGACACTGACCTCTCTGTTGCTGCAGCAATGAAAGTCAGTGTGTTAGCGTTATGGTGAGTATGGAGTTTTCAAATAAATGTGGGCCTTGTACACATTGCCAATCACGCTATGGAAAGCTTAGTGTACGCAGCCAAACAAATGCTTATAAATTCAATGAACATTGTAGTTAAAAATATTTCCGATATTAAAGGTCGAAGAGCAGGTTCCTAATGGACAACAGGAATATATATGGGCAATTTGAGTTACCCACATTGTCGTTTTTTTATGTTTATATGTTAGACTCTCTTTGATTTTGTATAAGCACTATTAGTAACACGAACCAAAAGTCTAACAATCAACAGCTGCACTTGACTAACAAAATACATCAACAGACAAATAACATTAAATCCTACAAAGCAAGCAACGATAAACAACAATAAACATCCTACAGGTTACTTTTTGCCACGATGTTAGGATTTGTTGATTCTGATACTTGGTATTTTATCTATTTTAGGAGAACATGTATTTGAACATGCCATCATTTGGGTTGAAATGTTGATCTAAACCTGCTGCAACTTTCATTGCCCATAAAAAAATCAATGACCAAACTGTAAAATACTAAAAAATTATGGGCAAACTCAGCAAAAAAAACGATAATTAATACTATGGATATTAAATTAATTTTCAATTAACCTATGCATTAAAGAGATATAAAATATGTAATAACATTCGTGAAATGTATTCTCATCTTATATTGAAAAACCCTTTATGCCACCTCTATAAAGAATGAGTGCATCTAATGCAATTACAAGTTCAAACTTGGCATTGGACTTTGTTTTCTAGAGCCAACAATTTCAGACAATAGCGATAAAAGACACACACACACGAATTTCAACACCATAAATGATTAATTTCATTTGAGTTCATGCACTATATTTCAGATTCAAACGGCAGTTGCAGATGATGGTCAACCATCAATCCGTAAACACAAAAGAATAGTTTAACACTACATGAAAGTTCATTTTTTAAAACCAAAGTGTAGCTCAATAATATCATTTTGTGATGCCTATTACTACGTTGGCAGCCTATTTTTGCATAATGTCACGACTCTGTTAAAACCTTACAAAGTCTGACACGTTACAAAACGCCAAACCTAATTGAATTTCATACATCTGACTAAACCTTTCATTCAAATTTTCGGGACAAAAATTCTTTCAACAAGGTTATCTAACCTTTCTCCGTTTATCGTAAAGTAATCTATAATATTATTACCCAAGGATAATAATATGTATTGTTAAATGATTATTATTAAGATATGTTAACCTAAACCTAGCCTTTAACTAAGTAAACTAACTAAATTATTAAACATAAATGCAACATAAGTAAATCTTAAAGGGCTTAATGTGCAAATTCATAAAATACATTATAAAACCCAAAGATGCCTCACGGTTCACGGTGACCATTTGAAAACCGCAAACTCATCTTCCCCGAAACCCTAACAGCCGTCTACTTCCTCACTCTCGCAAAACCCCATCCGGCAGCCTTGTTCGCGACCCCTACCCCGCTCCCGACTTCCTACGTCATTGAACGACGATCACTTCGTTCGTGACAACCGTTCGGCAGCCCTTCAACCGTGGTGATCCTCTTCGTAGATCGTAGCCCCTCGACGATAACCCGTACGGTACGCTACGTTTCTACGTGTATTTTTCATTACGGCGTGTTACGGTTTTCCCTCGGTTACGGTTTCGGTGCGTGCACGGTTTTGTTGCGTTATTATGGTTGCGTTTATGTTCTGCGATTGTATGGCTGCGTTTATGAATTGTGTACGTATATATGTTCTTGCGTATGGATGCCTTCTACGTATGTATATGTAGGTGTGTGTATGTATGTGTATGTTAGCAGGTGCATGAATATTCGTGTGTTTGCGTGTGTATGCGAAGGGGAGTGTGTATAGTGTTTGTGTTTGGGGCGCATGGGGGAAAGATGTGGGGCGCATGGGTGAATTAGTGTATGTATTATGCGTGTGTAATTGGGTGTGTATGTATTATGCATGTGTGATTGGGTGTGTGTCTAGTTGTGATGGATGAATGCAAGCAAGTGTAGGTTAGGTGCATGGCATGTGCCTTTGCATGGGTGTCTCGGACGCATGAAGGGCATAGGGTTAGGCACATGGGGTAGGAGATGCGCCCATGTGTGGGTTTTGGTGTTGACTGTGGGTAGACACATGGGGGGAAGTGAATAAGGTTTTGGGTTGGGCGCATGAGACTTTATTTTTAATTGTGTTGGACGCATGACGTGTGTGTGTGTTAAAAATAATAAGGTGCATGAACTACAAGCATGTTAGGCGCATGAGTGCGTGGTTTGATTCTGTGCATACATATGATTATATAGAATGTGTGATTTATGTTATAAATTCATTATTACACACACACACACACACATATATATATATATATATACATATATATATATACAACTGTTAGATTTGGAAAGTTCACATTTGAAGAAATTAACAAATAATATAACTTTTGACGTAACACCTATTATTTACAAAAAGCCTTGTAATATATATTTTTCGTAAAAGTACATGTGTCTTGTGAATCCGTTTTTGGTGGTATTAATGCATTGAGTGTGTTTGTGTATGAATGGAAATCATTGACAACCGACATCGAACCGAACCGGGATCGTGAAACCGTACAACATCTTACACTCGTATATAATAACTAACCTAAATTATATTTATGATTAATGAAAATTCAGGTTAACCGAAACCTTAAACGTTGCTCGAACATTATTTCTCTGTTGTGCATTTAAGGTGAGTCTTCACGGCCCCTATTTTACCTTCTTTCCTTTTTGGGGGAGAAAACATGCAAACATATTTACAAATTGGTTTTGGTATTATTGTTTATTGCCTGTAACGTTAGAGCAAACATACTTAAAAGTCCTTACATTCTCGAACCGTTAGTAATGTGTAGCGAGATAATTCTGAGTAGTACTACTGGGTTTGATAAACCCCGCCCGGGCTAGTCGCGCTAGCTTGATTGGAGGTC
>BJCO01465313.1:0-15746 GCA_018326465.1 Flaveria floridana | reverse complement strand
ATATATATATATATATATATACACACTACTAGCTTTATTTACCCGTGTATTACACGGGATGTGAATAGTTAATTATTAAAATAACATAAAAACATAAATAAAACTAAATGTATTACACGGGTTGAAAAAATAAAATTGATTAATTGTTGATTGTTATTTATATAATACTAACTTTAGTAAACCCGTGTATTACACGAGTTAAAAAATAAAAATATTAATTATGATGAAAAATTATGAAGTATAAAATGATATTTTATAATAAAATATGATTAAAATTACATATGAGTAATAATTTTAATTTTTATTTTCAAAAAAATTTAATCATTTTCTCCAAATAAACCGTATTAAAAATATCATTTTTAAAAGTTTGTTATTATAACTCCTAATTTTAATTATTTTTAGTTTATAAAGAAGTTTACTTTTTAAAAACATCAATTTTAAGATATTTCATATTTTAAAAATGTTTGATGCTTTAGGAAAGCTCTTATTTTATAAAAATTTGTTTTCTAGAATAACATTAATAAAAAGACATCTTTTCTTAATTTATTAAAAAATATTTTTAATCTTAAAAAGAACTAAAATTATTTAATCTTTAACTTAGGTAATTATTTAAGATGAGAGATACGAAAAAACAAACTTAGGGGGCCTAGTAATATGACAAGTGTCCAACAAGTTACTCTTTTAGTATTATATATAGATTAGTTCTCGTAAATTTATACGAATTAATCAAAATGTCTAGAAGACACAAGTGATTTTTCTACACCGTCCACCTAGTTTTCACTTAGGATTTAAACACGAGTCAAAAGTCAACCATTTAATGATACCCTAAATGTTACTTATTATATATATACTTTCCAAATTATAAGGCATATTTTATATGTTAATAACATATTTCTTTTTATAAAAAGCATAATTAATTTGAAAATAAATTTTTATAAAATATGAAGTTCTTTTAACACAAAAATATTTAAAAATGACATAGTTTAATAAAATGTATTTTTAAAAAAACTTGGAGTGTTTAAAAAAATTTAAATAAAATATTTTTAAAGACGAGTGTTTAAAAAAGTATTATTGTTTTATTACATAAAGTGGTTAATTATACATACTTTTAATCATACATATCTCAACATTTTATATTATCTTTAAATATGAATAATAATTATTAATTTAATAATTTTATTTAACTGTGTACTGATTTTTAAACTAATAAATATAATATTAGGCAAATTTAAGAGAGATGTTACTTCTAGTCTCCTAGATATAGAAGTAGCAGTACTTTTTAAACTAAACAATATATCACACCCGAATCAAAATTGCATCATGATGATAAAAAAATGCTTTTGAAACCCGTTGGTATAAAAATTATACAATCTATTATAACAATACAATATATTCATTCTAAGAATAAAATAATCAAACACACCTCAGTAAATGTTAACATCATCATCATTTTTCTCCATAAGTAACCTCAAACTAGAAAAGGGGTTGTACACATATGTAGTTGTGGTCATGCGCAACCCAAGATGAAATCAAGATATAATTTTACGCAAACTCGTACAGATATCAAATTTTTCATTAAAGTTTATACTATCCGTATGACGCAATTTTAACAGTTTGATACCATTGAACTAGATGCTCTTGAAATCAAGATACATATGGTTGGAAAATACGTTTACCTTATTCTGACAAGTAGTTTACAGTAAAAGAAAAACAAAGGCCTCACGTTCTTTAATTCATCTCTTTGTCACAGAGTCTTTAGGCAACACCAACCCACCCCGTAATGTATGTCGTATTTTACCATTTAGATTTTCAATCATCTCTTACATCCATCTTTGCAAAGTATATCGCGAAACCCTTCTTTTTTGCATGCTTCAATCAACCAAAACAACACGCACATACACCAAGAACACACACTAACACCCCCTCTGCACTCTGCCCACAGGATTTTCGTAACAGTTATTTGCATGTTCTTTGCTCCCATTACTTGTTTACGATCTCTTTTATTTATCTTTTGAGTGATTAACAAAATGGGTGTGTGTTATCTTCACTAATTTTAACTAAAAAATATTTGCTTTTTGTTTTTCAAGATTGCAATATTCGTGGGTTGTTTCAATCGGGTCATCTGCTCGTTGATGGGTCCTATAAGAGGGAGCAAAAAGAGAAGGAAAATCGATGCTGAAAATGGTTTCGATTATGGGTCTCCTGAAGAGGGCTCTAGTGATTGGTGGAATGAATTCTCCAAGCGGATTGTTGGTAATTTCTTGAATATCATCGAACACTTTCGGTTTTGCTGTTTTTGCCCTTTTGAATGGCTGATTTTGCTTCAGTATACGGTTATAATCAGTTTAGGTGAATTTGATTTGTGGGGTTTGATATATTCGATCGAGTTCTATGTTGTTGATCGCAAATGCGTCATGATTGTTGTAAGAATCGATCCCTAATCTGCTGATTTTATGGCACTTTAAGTTCATGTACTTGACCTAGAACTATGATTGGTGGATGAGATTTTGTTTGACTTTTGTTGGGGAGCTTTATTTGTTCAGTTTTAACTTGAATGTGAAGCTGAAAACCTAGATGCAATTGTTTTAGGGTAATGTTAAGTTTTGTATTCCCTTCGAGCGATTATGATGTATGTTATGTGATCATGGAAACAACTACTAATAGTATCAGTTTATCATCCCAACATCATAATAATTCTGTTTAAGTTTATCTTGAAAGAGATTGGATAAGTTCATGTGTAGTAGAAGTTTTGCACACTTTTATATATGATTCTTCAGTTTTCGACTTAAGAGTCAGACGTGAGTTTTAAAAGTCAAAATTTTGAATTTCATATATGTAGTTATATTAAGAATTCCATGCCTCTTTAATACCAAAAATTCTAGTTTGCTGTGCGTATTAAATAGTTCCTGTAGTTTTTACATGTTTTGCCCTCAGCATTGAACAGTTTATGCAGAACTTTTGGTTGAAAGGCAGTCTTTTAGTAATCAAGCAAAATGTTCATCTTAATTAGTCAACATTTATTGCTAATAACATTGGATGAATGTTACTCTATGCTAATGACATTGCATAAAGGCAGTATTAGGCAAGAAGTTTGCACTGGTTTAAGTAGTCAGTTTAGCATCTTTGTGATCTATACTTGCCAATAACGATGGATAAATGTTGCTCGACGTGAATATGTGATCCAAAATGTTAGTCCTTGCAAGGTTCTAATATAATACTTTAGAGATTACTCATTAAGCCATTCAAGTTAATTCTGTTAGAACTTTTCTCTGTTAATTTGTTTGCAAGTAATACAACCTTTAGGCTTCCTTGGTAGAGAGTAGAATAGCTTTATATTAGCTAAAAGACTAACATAAACTGATAACCGTAAGTTAAAACCTGAAGTGGTCAACATGCCAAGATGTTAATCCGTTAGTTTTGACACGTGGTATTAGGATTGTAGCTATTAAAATCAAAAAGTAATTATTGTAAACTTGTATCACATTTTGACCCTTAAACATTACAGAACACTTGAACTTTCTTCATATGGGAAGATTATGGAGAGTGTAATGGGACTAAGTGATTAACAAATGGAGCATGATTGAGTAATATCTCAGATCATAGTAAGCTTCAACGTTAAGCTACGGTTTATATTCTCCACTTCAACTAACTCAGAAGTAAGAATCCAATCTGTTCTTTTAAGAACTCCATGGTTTTCATTTTCCATTGCGTCCTTTTTTTCCTTTTGTGGTTTTCCCTACAGTCATACTTTAACACAGGTGTGCTTATAGTCAACTGTCTTAATGCCGTTCAATACAGTAGACCCCAAAATCAATATCTGTAAAAATGGGCATGTGGACTAGTTTAGTATTTCCCGATACGAGAAAGATGGCAAGTATCCTGGGACAAGCCAGCACAGAAATTAGAGGTGACAAATCAGCAGGGAGACTGGGTTGGATAACCTGTTGAAATGGTAATTCAATATGGATCCAAATAAGCCGGCCGTAGTTGGGCCGATCCGTAAAAACTTCTTTTTCAAATTTTTAATTTTTTGAATTTTTATGCATTAAATATGATTGTACAATCTCTCTTGTTATGCATATTAGTTTTGTTTCTAGTTAGTAAAGAATTTGAGCTTTTAAGAATGTTATAATACTTTGAGCAGGTCTATCCTTTTGATTCTTTCTTAGCTATGTTCTAAACTTTACCTGTTCTACCAATTGGAGCTAGGGATAAACGAGACGAGCCAAGCTAGACTAAGCTCAAGCTTGGGGTTTTTTAGCTTTCTAGAGCTCGTTTCAAGCTCTTTCTTTAAAGCTTGAGCTTGGATTGTGAGTAATTATTCAAGTTTGTGCTCAGCTCATTTATAATTAATTTAATTATTTATTTTATTAATATACATATATAATTATATTTATATATGTTTATAAGTTTTCATATATTAACATAATATATAGTGTTTAGGTATTATTATTATAATTATATAATAACACTTATTATGCATTTATGAATTATATCAAGTATAACTTATCATGTTCATATAGCAATAGCCTTGTTTAGGTTCACAATCTTAATCAAGTCAGCATATGAAGCTTGTACTCGAGCTCATATGTTAAATGTGCTCCATTTTAGGATCGGACTCAAGCTCGGATCAAGTTAAGCTTTTAGCGTGCAGATCTCAAGTAATTCATGAGCGGCTTGGCTCGTTTACACTACTAGTTGGAGCTAAAATACAGCTCAAATCGACTCATTTTAGGTAAAGGGTGAAAAGTGCAATCTCTAATTGCAAGGATTGCAGTCTTTTTGAGACTGAGGGAATATTATATACTAAATGTGGTGTGTCATGAAACAATATATGCTTCTCATGGATCATATGGAAATAGGGAAACTAAAACTTTGTGAAAATGATGAAAAGCTAGAAACTTCCCAAAAAAATTTGTAGATATTATATTAACCCGTTTTCAACTCTTTGCAGGTTCGCAGTCTCCCTCAAAAGGTCTAGATCAATTTGAGTCTGTTTTCAAGGTTTCAAGAAAAACATTCAACTACATATGCTCACTCGTAAGCGAGCCCATGATGGCCAAAACAACAAACTTTGTGTTCTTAAATGGCAAATCAATGTCTCTTAATGATCAAGTAGCTTTGGCTTTGAGAAGATTAAGTTCTGGTGACTCGTTAATAAGTGTAGCCAACTTTTTTGGTACAAACCACTCCACCGTCTCTCAGGTGACGTGGCGGTTCGTGGAGGCCATTGAAGAACGTGGGCTCCACCACCTCCAATGGCCGTCAACAGAAGATGAAATTGCACAGATAAAATCCAAATTTGAGAATATTAGAGGCCTTCCAAATTGTTGTGGCGCGATTGATACCACTCATATCATGATGTTGCTGTCAGCAACGGATCGAACAATTGATGTTTGGCTTGATCGTAAGGACAACCACAGTATGATCTTGCAGGTATGTAGAATGTATATTTTATAAATAGTGGGAGAAATGGTCACATTGCCGCCTTAAGTGTGTTTTCGTTGGTTAAATACACAGTTCTGCCTTAAACAACAATAAAGTGTTGTGGTTGTCGATCAACAGCCACAAAATAACAATCATGATTACTCTTCATAGTCGTGTATTGGGCGTACACATTCAAGCAAATGTCATTAAGTAAGTTTACTATAATAATCGCTTAAGTTTTCTGCTTTATGGAAATATACAGGTGATTGTTGACCCCGACATGAGATTCCGCGATGTAGTTACAGGATATCCTGGGAAAATGGACAATGCATCAGTGCTTCAAAAATCGAATTTTTTTGCTTTATCAGAGAAAGGAGAAAGACTAAAGGGGAAGAAACTGAAGCTTGCAGAAGGAACCGAAATTCAAGAATACATAGTTGGAGACTCGGGTTTTCCATTACTACCATGGCTCCTAACTCCATACCAAGGTCGAGACCTACCCGAAACAAAAACCGAATTCAACAAACGCCATTTTGCAACAAAGTTGGTGGCCCAGAGGGCTTTGGCCCGCTTGAAAGACGTGTGGAGGATGATTCATGGAGTGATGTGGCGACCCGACAAGAATAGGCTACCTAGAGTTATTCTCGTGTGTTGTATCCTTCATAACATCATGATTGACATGGAAGATGACGCGTTAGATGAGCTGACTTTGACTAATCAACATGACTTGGGGTATCGCCCCGAGTTTTGTGACGTGGCGGATACGAATGCGTCAATTACGAGAGATAAGTTGGCTCTTTACTTGTCTGGAAGACTGCCTGTTTGATAATTTTGATACATTTGGTTTAAGAAGTTGTATATTACTTAGTAAAATGGTTAAAGTTTCAGATATTAGGTTTTTGTTTACATATATTATAAAGCTTATTACGTTTTACATTTCTGCTAAAAGGTTCAAGATACATACAACAGTGTAGTCTTGATGCATGAGGTCGTTGTTGTGTGGGTTCAGTTTTTGTGATCGGGAAAGGGTTCAAATCTGTGTTTATTCCAGCCGTGGCGGAGCTTAAAGGTGAGGAGGCTGAAAATTACGAGACCCAAATTAGGAGGGGTCGAACTCAAGTATAAAATTTTCGGCTAAAATATATATAAATTTTCACTAATAGGCGAAATATGTTGTAAGGCGCGTTCAACACATAACTAAATTTAAGCAAAAAATTATATTTTAAAAAGTGCTTGGAAGATGTAATGGGAGAGAGAACTAGAGTGGTGCGAACAGTTATGTAATCGCATAATATTAAAAGTAATAAATAAAATGTTTATATGTTAGAATAAAACTGGTTATTTCCTCTTGCTTGTTGAGAAGTTGGCATATATAGAACCCTTGATGTAGGGTCGGTTCCAAGAATTCTCAAGAGACCCTAAGCCCGGGGCAGAATAAAAAATGGACCCCTATAATACCATATGTATAAAAGTTTAAACAGAATAACTTGTATGTAAAAAAATTTATAGTACCATGATAATTAGGTTAAACTATTTCAAATGTTAATGGGCTCTTAGATAATGTTTAATAGACAAATAATTAAATGTGATTGGGTTTGTTAATTGGTTTATTCCAAAAAAAATCACGGAAACCAATTACATAATTCATAAATTTTAATTTATTTTAATTGTTAAAAGTTTATTTAAGTATTTGGTACATATATGTTAAACATAAATACGAGAATAAAGAGTTTTACGTATACGTAACACTATGTCGAATGAAAAATGGTTACGTATACGTAACCTATATGTGACGTATATGTAAAATCATGCTAAAGTTTTTCATTTGATCCATACCCTTATTAATATATACACACACACAAATATAAAGGGTAGTGATAGAAAATTTATAAGTTATTTGACCGGTTTTATTTGTTTTCTCTAGTTTTCACATAATATTGTGGTTTTCTTATGATCTATCATCTCTCTCTCTCTCTCTCTATATATATATATATACATACATACATACATACATACATACATACATACATATATATATATATATATAAATACAAAATTTTTGGCCTCTGATAAGATCGGGCCCTGCGCGGTCCCCAGTCCCCACCCCACCCCCCGGGCGGCCCTTGCCTTGATGGCTCAAGCTACTAACTAAGTTGATCATTAATTTAATGATGTTTGTTTAATCACTTCCACTCTCGTACGAGCAACAAAATTACTAAACGATGTATAAGCTTGATCTTGATTCATGTCTCGTATTAAACAAGATGTTTATCATACAAAGGAAGTCAATAATTTATCATATACCATTGTATTGAAGCAATGACCGAATCGGACAGGCAATTCTATAGGGTCACAAACCAACTAATATTAACCCATACACATAAGACTAGCCCACTTGATACAAGTTTTATCAAGGTTTTGGGTTCTATCCCAAATATGTTGTAGTTTAGTTTTGTGTCATTTAGGAGTACTTAGCTTGTTGTTAAAAAATATAATTTGAAATGTAAACATCTCAATACATGTTTATAAATATTATTGATTAGTTATAACAAAATGCTTGTAATTACTTCCACTCTCGTTAATGTAAACAGATTTAAATGTGATTTTAATGTCAGCATCTCAAAGATTATTATCTTAAAGGTAACAGACTGGTCGAAACCATCTTATTGATAGCAGGACTGCAGGACCATTATCGTTATTAATTCTTTGATTAGTGAGATAACTTGTTTTATTGATATGGGGAACGCATTAGGATATAAGATGAAAGGAGGTAAGGATGTTTTTAATAAACTGATGATAGGGTTTGATGAAAATTTTATTGAAAATTAATTGAGGACTATGTCTTTTTGTGTTTGTGGTATTGGGCAACGAGTGTTCGTAATGGTTTGTGGGCTCGTGTCTTCTGAGACGTGGGTTTCGGTTTTGGCTTGTAAAGGTGTTGGCCAGTCTTTATTCCGAGGAATACGCATATGAGAAGAGCATCTTCGTATGAGGTGTTATTTTGTATTTGATGTTTGGTTTCGATTTAGTGGGTTGCTTTTAGATTTTGTGGTATTTGTTTTGAGTCGATCTTTAGTTATTATGGTATTGTAATCGTTGTTTTGGTCATAAAATCAAAATACAATATAAATGCAATTCCTTTTAGTCTATTATTTTCTGTTGACCCCTTCTGAAAATGTCACAAAAGTAATTGTCATGCTGCTTTTCACCTTACAACTAGTATTTAACCCCACGTATTGCGTTGGGGGTGTAAAACCATGTCAAATAATATCAATGCACACTGTCGTTAGCATCCACCAACACCAAAAAAGTTCGTAAAACAAAAGAAATAAAACCGAACGAAAAAATAGACGTAAAAACTTTAAACAATGCATGTGCGTTGTGGTGGGTTAATGTGTATAAATTAGAACGAAGTGTATTACACAACATGATCGTGAAAGAAAAATAAATAGATGTAAAAACGTTAAGCCACATACATATATATGTGTCTGTATGTTAAATCGAAAATTTTAGTCCGAGACATAAAACAAAAAAATTGTAAGAAAAAACAAAATGAGGTGCAACTTACATAAAAAATGAAAACTATAGGGTTAAAAATAAAAAAGTCATTAGGGTTAAATATAAAAGATGAAAACTATAGTGTTAAAAAAAAATGAGGTACAACTTATAAAACATAAAATACAAACTATAATGCATAGCTAAGTTGATAATTAGTATTATATAAATGTGCTTTCTAGATTACGGTTAAACAAACAAACAAACATACATACCCAGTGTGACAGTATATCTCACTCAAGAGCAGGGCTGGGATGGGTTGATGGTGGCGAGTCTTTCCTCTATCTTGGGATATAGAAACACCGCTTTCAAAGAGACACCTGACTCGATAACAGTAACACTAACAATAACAAGCATATTATATAGCATACAATATATATGTATAAATCACATAAAGATTTAGGCAGTGCACTTTCTAGATTACGGTTATGAAATAAAATATTGAATTTCATGTACTTAGACACGAGGAGGTGAACAAATGAAATAAAAGGAAAAGTGGTCAAAAGGGAGCTAACTCCAATGAATGATGACAGGTTTCGCTTTCCTTTTGGATGAATTATGAGTTACATACAGAATTAAACCAAAGTGGTTGTGTATGTCGAGTCAAAATAAATCAATTATGTGATAGCTTAATGCATGCCAAAAAAGAAGATGAGATATGTTTCTCTTGTTAATTTACTCTTATTTTTGTGTCAAAAAGAATCAAATTGGTCATTGCATGTTACCTCTAATTTTCTATGTTTACCTCCTCTCTTTTCACACCCTACCGATCAATTATTGATTTATTTCTGAATAAAATTGTTACAATAAAATGTCATATTAAAAACGATTTTACTAAATTATTAAAAAATAGTGCGAAAACAAAAAAAGAGTATAAAATTTTATACTTTTAACAATCATATTATAAAAAAACATTTTCTAATAAAATAAAAAAATATTGATTTAACTAGTGTTTGACTAACTGAAAATGAAGATGAAAGAGTCTGTGGCTTAGTGATCTCGAGTTGTTATAAAAAGAAATTCTTACCAAGAGGTTAAACTTAAAGTATCATATTTAATAGATGTGTAAATTTGAGACTATGATTTATTTTGTGTCTCATATCCCTCTAAAAAATTATAAATGAAAGAAAGATATAGACCACGAAATATATAGGGGTGTATTTACCCACCTTATTAAATAATTTTAAGAGAATATTTACTATACCAACTAATTGATGTAAACATTAAGAATATATTATTTATTCATTATTATATTATCTAATTTTATATTTTATCTACATAATTTATATGAAACTGAAATAAGTATATTAAGAGGTTAAATACAGATACGTAGAGAATAAATAAAAATATAAAACATCAAATAAATTTATATATATAATTATAGTAAGGTTTCAAATAAAAATAATGTTTTATGTGAAAAAATGTAAGAAAGATCTTGACTATTCATCATTTTAAGTTAAAATCAAATTATATAGATAAAATTGTTAAAATAGTGTTTTAATCATGGCCATTTTTATTAATTTTTGCTTAAGTTTCCCTATTTTATAAACACATCTTACTTTTACATACAACATTATTTTTTATAAAAATTACACCATAAAAGCAAGTGTTTTTTTTTATTTTTAAAACGAATATACTATCGATATATATAAAAGTTAAAAAAATTACTTTTTCAGCTCGTTGTTATTCCTACTCGTCATTATGTTCTTTTGCTCGTTATTGTGTCTTTCATGTTTTTTATTTTGTTTTCCTAGAACATATTTGTATATTTTTTAAAATGATGAGTTTTAAAAAAGAAAAATTTGAATTAATATCATCATCTACTTTTAATGTGTAAAACACAATAATAAAATAACAACTAATCATCTGATACATTAAAAATAATAATAAAATAACACAAAATGATATATAAACACAACACAATGATGAATGTGTCATTGTGCCTTACTAAATATATTGTGTTTTTCTAAAATATTTAGTTCTTAAAAAATACATTAATAAACCAATATTATTATATACTTCTGATATGTAACATAATGATAAATAACATGAAATGATTTTAAACATAAAATACAATGCTAAAAATATTATATATAATGACATGAGATATTATATACAATATTATGTCGTATGAGACATAACGATTAGAATGTTTTCCCATTTAAAAACAATATAGAAAACATTTCAAGCTATAATCTTTTTTAAACTTGATAGATTCGCTTTTTATTACCCTACCCTATAAGTATAGCATAAAATTGAAAAGAAACAAAAACGTTAAATCAAGGGGAAAATTACACGTATAAAAATCATTTTAGAAAATGCTGCAAAGAATTTTAATATATGAAAATATAAAATATAAAAAATATGCAATAAAAATGAAATTAATAAATAAAAATAAGATAGATATACAAATAGTCCGTCTGGTTTTGTAAAATATCAACTTTGTGATCTAACTTGAAAAAGTTATATGCATAAGATGTGTGATTTTAATTATTAGTATTTAAACATATTATAACCAAAATAATTGGATTTCACTCAATTTTTTTTATTTTTTTATTTTTTGTTCCATTTGACAGCTACAAAATAAGTAAATAACACTCGTCTCCTTCTTGTTATGTACCTAACACAAAATAAACACCACCAAAAGTCCTCAATACCCTCATCACAACACGCCGTTGATGATCTTTCCATAAAGGGAGTTAGTGTTGTTGCTTCGGTGGATGTGTAGCACACCTCTAGAAGGCGTGTGGTTCCAAAGCCGCAGAGGTGTTATATGGTGTTTAGGAATCGTCATGCCAACGATAGTTACATGAAGTTTGCCTTTGGTGATTTTGTTGTCGTGGGCACTTTTCTGAAGGTGGTAATTTTTGGTCCTTTGGCTAAGAAAAGGATGTAGTTGAGGTGTTACTCACCTTTTTTTAACGGCAAGTCTATCCTACTCCTACTCCTAAATTACATCAAGTTATATCATGTCTGAGTTTAAACACAGAACCTCCTCTCTAAAAACCAAAGTCTCTACCAAATGAGCTAGCCCCACATTACCATATCACAATAAATATTGCAGTATCTTTTAATTATTGGCAACAAGCAAAACACGTAGGTGTGTATAATTAAAAATTGAAACAGGAAACTTCCATTACTTTTACACAACAAAAAGTAGAGACCTTTGCATTTTCTTTAAACAGACTCACTATAGACATACATACATCATCACACACAAGAATGTGTACGCATTTTGTTCGTTTCGAATGAACTACAAATTGTTTAATAGTCTTGGATCGCGTGATTATGATATGCAATTAATTTAGAGTATAAACATTTTTCACAAAACTAGCTTTTTTCTTTGTGGGCCGACGAATTCCGTCACAAACCCAAACATCAAAGGCGGAAAACAAAATTAATCATAATGGTTGTTATTCCAACATAAAACCTTAACACATCAACATGTACAAAAACATGTCGCAACGGCGTATTCTGCCATAAAACCCTAGCGTATACTCCGCTGTAAAAGTGAAAAAATTATTTGTTCTAGCCAAAAATAACAAAATCACAAAATGCAAAAACAAAACGTTAAGTTGTCAAACTCTAATAAACCTAAGAATTAGCCTTAATCAATCATGTTAATTTTCAGAATCATATATTTGAGCTAAAAGAAAATAAAACCGAAATAAAACCAAAAAGAAGGGTTGATAAAGGGGGGAAACTAGGTAAAAAGAAAATGATGTCACCAACAGGATCGAAGCTAGACTAGCTAGTTCGTTAAAACCCAGGCTTCTTACTAGAGACGAGCACACGTTTTTTACCAAGTACTAATATGGTACCGATAATGTACCACTAATTATTGATAGTGATGTGTTC
The DNA here is from genome assembly GCA_018326465.1 of Flaveria floridana. Lineage (NCBI taxonomy): Eukaryota > Viridiplantae > Streptophyta > Magnoliopsida > Asterales > Asteraceae > Flaveria > Flaveria floridana. Next base: position 2,906 of record BJCO01465313.1, on the reverse strand, counting down.
GTAATAACTAGTTTGAAGACCGCATAATGTGACAAGAAACACGACACCTAGATTGATATTAGGCAGTTTAATTCAGTTTTGAAATAAAATCTTAGAAAACCTGTAATAACTTTTTGTCCTTGAATTTTTTATATATCTTTTTTCTTAATTCATTTAATCTTGAATGTAGATTTTACATAATATATAATAGCAAAAGTGGCATTTATTAAATAATATTTTATTAAATAACAAAATAAATTAAATTATAATAATTATATAAGAATTAATATGTCATTCATTCAATAACAAAACTAAGTCATAAATACTAAATTTTTAAATAATAAAAATGCCCACATTATGTGTGTTGTATAGATAACTTAATTATTAATTATTTATTTATATACATTTTAATTTTAGAAAAGTACTTTTAGTTACTTTTATGTTTAAAAAAAATAAGATATAAATAAACGTTAAAGAAATATTCAACATTTAAATAATAAAAAATAATATTTCAAACTTAACAATATATATTACATTAATTTTTTTCCCAAATATATTCAACCCTGTCGGATCTAAGGCGATCATGTATTTTCTTTATTATGTAATCCAAAAATTTGCTTCTAGAGAGTAGAAAAAAAAGTTGTTGAAAGTGGAGAGTAGTATGAAACTATAGTGAAAATTTTATAAATGTGTATGACTTTTATAAGGAAAGATTTAAATTAATTTTGTAAAGTTTTTTATCAAAAAAAATTGTTTTCCAATAGCAGATTCGTGGAATGAGAGGTCGTCAAACTCACCATCTACTGTCGTTCAATCTATGATCAAACTCAATGGCAACCCTATCAATTAAGCCAAGGGATGGTGCGCCTAGCGTGATAGGGTAATGTGGCAACGTGTCCACACCAAATTACATATAGTCTTAACGATTTTATATTTCACAAACATTAAACATGCTTATATATATATTTTAATATCATCGCCACTCTTTTAATTCATCCCCGCAAACACACACGCACCATCTCTTTTACATCTACTAAAATCATTAGACTTGCAATCGTCACATCCCCACCTTTACTTATTAATTTTAACATGCCCTCGCGCGGCTCCAATTAATTGTAAAAATATTGTAAAAAAAATAAAAACCAACCCTATACCAATTCCCACCCTGGCCTATCGATCTTTCATCGAGCCCACTATCCATGAAGGATCTGACGCTGGATGTGTCCACGAAGGTCGACCCACGTAGACCATATATCTCACTGATTTTTCAAAATCTCTAACTATTATTATCTTAAATATATATATACACACCCCATCTAGAACATGAATTGGCGTGATATGAACCCCATCTAGAAACTCATGCAAACGTACGACCAACTAACTCAACTTTGGCTCCGACCAATTTATCAAGTAAAATACCATAAATTAATATGTCATCGATCACAACATTTAATTTCGATTTCAAATTAAACTACTCGATCTGTTACTTATTTATTACATATATGCAGTGTTAAAATTAAATACAATATATGACTTGCTTGTTACTGTAAAAATATATATATATACATTAACCACTGAAGTGAGATTTGTTTGATAATTTTATCCAGGTTGGGCGGACTTTGACTAAAAAGTCAATGCTCTCAAATTCTAGAAACAAAAGTCGAAGTTTCGTCATAGCTGACGAGCGCCACCGTCACTATAACCACCTACCGTCACATATGAGCACACGATGATATATGCGTGTACGTTCGTGGGATCCATATACTATAAATATGCGATGATCACCAACAGCAATTGATTAACATAAGAACAATTTACATATTACGATCATATCTAATTCATAACTTAATTTACTGATATGAAGCGAAACTGGAACGATGATGGGGAGATCGAGAGCTTAGCTATGGCGAACTGTTTGATGCTCCTGAACCGTGTGAGCCGATCGGGATCGGATTCGGGTCGGGTTTTCCATTGCAAGACGTGCAACAAGCAGTTCTCGTCGTTTCAAGCGCTCGGGGGCCACCGGACGAGCCATAAGAAGGTGAAATCGATGGACGATTCGCCGCCAAAGGCGAAGACGCATGAATGTTCGATATGTGGATTGGAGTTTGAGCTTGGGCAGGCGTTGGGTGGTCACATGAGGCGCCACCGGGATAGTCAGCCGGAGAAGAATATTCCGGCCAAGGCGGTGGTGGTGGAGGCGGTCGACGGTGGCCGGAGAGGGCTGTGTTTGGATCTCAATTTGACGCCGTTTCAGAATGAGTTGAAGCTTTGGAGTCGGAGTAGTGGAACCGCGGGAATTGCTATTTGAAATTATATATGTAAATTTATTTCTTTTTTTTCTTTTTTTTTTTGATATATTTTTTTATTTTTTTTTATTTTTGTTGTTGTAGATTTTGGATTTCGGTTTTGTAAGTCTTTGGATTAATGTGAGGATGAGTAAATATTTATTTACATAAACGTGATGCAAAATCTATAGAATGCAAATGAAATGAAAGGGATCGAGGGGATTTAACGGTAAATGAAATAAATAAAGAGTGTTGTAGTACAAGTAGTGCTAGATGTACAATGATAAGTGAAAGTCAACGGGATTAAAGTCAATGCTTGAAGTGACTTGATCATCACGATAGGTACTGGTAGCAAAGTGAGTTTTTAACGTGAAAATTGTGATATATATATAGCATATGATCAGTTCATGTCTTTCGGGAATTATTGTATTGTATTGTATGTGTTTAGAACAGGTTGAAACAAGTTCTGTTTAAAATAGATTAGGTTATTATATAGCGGGTTCCTTTGTTATGTTTGTTTTTACGACAATGGCAATGGTAGTGGTGGTGCCAGCCAAAGATATGGTAGGCAATGGCAGTGTTGGTGGCGAAAGCGGCAATGGTGGCGCTGGCTAGGTGGCAAGGTGGTGGTGGTGGTGG
>BJCO01465312.1:0-13205 GCA_018326465.1 Flaveria floridana | reverse complement strand
TATTTTTACCTACATGTTGGTACATAGTTTGATCGAAACCGACCCCGGTAAATTCAGTATATATATATATATTTTTTTTTCACGATGACGGTCTTGACGCAATGCATGAGTTTGTGACGGTCTTATTTTTTATATAAAGTTTCAAACGTATCCAACGACGTTTGTGTTTCGTTTTTCCTTATATTTATTGCGTGAATTCACAAGCACGTTTCGAATTAGTTTTTTAATGATTTCACGTTCCGCCGCAACGCGTGGGTTTAATACTAGTTAAAGTATATTTTTGAAAATCAAACAAAAGGGTCCTAAAATACCTAACCCCAGTAGTAAGTATTAAGCATTAACCAAGTGGCTCTATGGGCTGCACCACACACACTTTCCACACCCATCACCCATGGTTTGTGGTCCAGTTAAGGTAACCAAATACACCACCCAAGGCCGAAACAAAAAGTACACGCTGGATATTATTATTGGATCTCAAAGTCCATATCCAATACAGTTTTATGTTTTACCCCAAATCACCTTTTTCTTTTCTCTCACATTATTATTATTATTATTAGAAATCTTCTCCCCCAAACCCCAATTCCAAAGTCCAATTCGATTATCGGGTTCAAGCCCAATCGTCTCTCTCCCCCCATCGATCGAAGAACATCGATCAACTTCTCTCTAGATCTCCAATTCTCCGGTTACAGCTCCGATTCGATCGAATTACAACGCTGTTGCAGCTGTTCTTGAGGTATATACTTCACCAGATCCCTAATTTATTCTTCGTTCGTTCGTTCGTTTCGTGTTTTGATCTTTGTGCTTTCGTTGGAGTTTAGTGAATTAATACGGTGATTCTTTAGTTTTAGTTCGATTGTTTGGTGAAGTTGTTGTTTTAAGTGTTGAATTTGGTTGAATCTCGATCGGATGAGGGTTGCTTGTTGTTGTTTGAATTTGTTGATTATAATCGAACTTCGTTTGAAGTTGTGGAGATGTGTTGAGTTGCCTGGGCTTTGATTATTTTGTTCGTGTTTGAAGCCCATGAATTGATGGACGGAAAACCCTAGATCTGGTTTTTAAGGTTAAGATGTTCAGCCCATGGGCGTTGAAATTGTTATTGTTGACCATGTTGGCTTTAATTTTTTAGATTTTGGTACCCTTTGGCTTCGATGGTATCGTAAAAGAAAAAATTTTGTTCTTTTTAACTATCTTTAATGTTGGTGATATTGGACTGGTAAATTAGGCCCAAGTGGCCCTAATATACCTGTAACCTGTTTGCTAGGAAAAAGATATTTAAATGACATCCTCAGGAGACAAAAAAATAAAGGTAGTTGTTTTTTTGGAAGTGAGAGATTTACCGGTGAATGTTAATTATGTTATGATTTTATATCGTATTACTTGTTTTTAGTTTTGTAATTAGTATTAATTAATAGAATAGAATAATTATATGGTAGATGATCTTTGTCTTGCACAATAGCATATTTACCGAGCAAAAATTTATAATATCGAAGATACCTATTTTCATATTTTGAGATCTTTACCTTCCCTTTGAAACACTCATAATATCATATGCTAGGTCGTTAAAGGTAAAAGGCGCAATGCGCAAAGGGCATGCTTGTCACCGACACACAAAGCGAAAAAAAGTGCACGTCCATGTATAGAAAACACAATAATAATATAAAAATAAAAGGTATATTACATGTATAGAATATTAGTTTTTTAATTTTATTTTACAAATTTAGTAAAAGACGTAATGTAATTTTCTTTATAACAGTGTCCAAAAAGTAATTTTTTAAAATGTGGTTTTGAATCCTTATTTTTTTATGTTAAGAGTTTTGAGAGGGGAGATGTCCGTGAATGAGTATTTAAGCAGGAAGCATAAGCTGGTTCAAGGGTCAAGCTATTTTTTACCTTTTGTTTAGGCTGGCTAAGACTTTTCCAGGCGGGTGTAGGCCTGTCTTTATTTGGTTCAAACCATCTCCGCTTTTGGGTCAGACCTATTTTTGGTCCGGTCAGGCCAGGGAGGCAGACTGAGGCACTTGCCTTGTCTTGCTTTTATTGCACTTTATTAAGTTGCCCGCCTGGCGTGTTTTTGAGGCGCTTAGGCCTCGCCTCGCCTGAGCTCCTTGGCTCGTGCCTTGTGCGCCTTTGACTATATAAATCATATGATAGTTTGAAGTATAAGTAGAATGGAGAAGAAAGGTAGCGTAGTCATATTATAAATTGTTTAATTCATATGATAATCTACATTATAAATTACTCATTTTAACATCAAGCTACCGAATTGTTCAATATTATGGTGAAATTGTGATCAAGTGATGCTTTCTATGCCTTAGCCTGATGATAATAAGGATGTGACTAAACTGTGAGTTGTATGCTTGTTTGTTTCATCTTTTGTTCCTAGAAAATCTTTGATGTGTGTATCGCAAGCATTTATGCGACCAATCCAACTTGTTTTCCTTGCTAACAAAATGAAGAGACTGACCCAAGAGTTAACCGGCCAAGTTATTGGTAGTATCCCAATAAGTTCATATTGGTCCAATAACAAATGGGTAAAAGATGATTAAATCCCTGATTTAACCGAATATATGAATATATGATATTATGATGTTACTAATAGAGTAACAATAGTTTTTGGTTAACCAGGCTTGTTCAGGATAACAGTTAAGCTGTTCTACTTGATCTTGTGTATCACCTCTAGATTTAGAGTGTGTCATGGTTGAACAACAAAATTTTGTAGGTTACAATTATACACTTAGTGTTGTATGGTAAGAGTGTAAGACCTAAATAGCAATTGGGAAGCTTGGCTGCACAAACTTTATACTTACACAATAATGTTTCTATTCAGGCAATTGTTCATTCTTTTTTTGTATAATCTGTGTAACCCAGGTCTTTTCTTCTTTATCCCACATGGAGACGATTCCTACTGAGAACAATGCTCTGGTTAATATGGAGATGCACCTTGAGCCCGTGTATCTAGGTGTCGAAACAAACAATGTTGATACACCACCCACCAAACGTAGAAAGAAAAAGTCAATGGTTTGGGAACACTTCACCATCGAAACTGTTAGCCCAGGGTGTAGAAGAGCTTGCTGTAAGCAATGCAAGCAATCATTTGCATACAGCATGGGTTCCAAAGTTGCTGGAACCAGCCACCTCAAACGCCACATTGCTAAAGGTGGTTGCCCTGTTGTGCTTCGAAACCAGCACCAGGACCCATTGACTCCACTCAGTGCACCTTCAAAGATAGCCAATGAGTCTGCTGGTCCAACCACTGATACACCTAAAAGAAGATACCGAACCACCAGTGTTCCTTATGTTGCATTTGACTCTGACCGGTGCCGCCAGGAGATAGCCCAGATGATTATTCTGCATGATTACCCGCTTCACATTGTTGAGCACCCTGGGTTTGTGGCTTTTGTGCGTAACCTTCAGCCGAATTTCAATATGGTGAATTTTAACACGGTTCAAGGTGATTGTATAGCAACTTATCTTAGAGAAAAACAGTGTGTTCAGAATCTGATTGATGGGATGCCGGGACGGATTTGCTTAACGCTTGACCTCTGGAATTCATGCCAGACAACTGGTTATGTTTTTGTCATGGGCCAATTTGTTGATAACGAGTGGAAAATACACAGAAAGTTACTAAATGTTGTGATGGAACCGTTTCCTGAATCTGATTCGGCTTTTAGCCATGCTGTATCTTCATGTCTATCTGATTGGAACATGGAGGGACGATTATTCTCGATTACAATCAACCAGAATTTGAGTGAAGCTGGGATCAATAGCCTTAGAAGTTTGCTTTCTGAGAAAAACCCAAATACTCTTGGTGGCCGATCGTTGCTTAATCACTGTCTTGCTTGTTCTTTGAGCAGTATCGCACTTGAGGCATTTAAGGTCTGCCAAGAAACAGTCAACAAAGTCAGAGACTGCGTGAAGTATGTGAAAACCTCGGATGCTCTAGAAGAGAAATTTCTTGAACTCAAGCAACAACTTCAAGTACCAAGCATGAAAACACTAGCACTTGATGATCATACTCGTTGGAATACCACATATGAGATGCTATTAGCAGCTTCTGAACTGAAAGAAGTGTTTTCTTGCATAGATACCACGGATCCCGATTACAGCAAAGGACCTACCACTGAAGAATGGAAGCAGATCGAGAGTCTGTGCACATGTTTGAAGCTACTTTTTGACACAGCAAATATGCTCACATCATCAACTATACCGACCACAAACACGTTTTTTCATGAAGTGTGGAAAATCCAGCTGGAGTTGACCCGTGCAGCCGCGAGCGAAGATCCTGTCATCAGCACCATTGCAAAGTCAATGCGGGCTGGGTTTGATACATACTGGAAAAGCTGTTGTTTGATCTTAGCAATCGCAGTGGTCATGGACCCACGGTTCAAGATGAAACTAGTCGAATTTAGTTTCACAAAGATATACGGTGAGGAGGCTGCAAGTTACATTAATCTAGTAGATGAGGGCATACATCAAATGTTTCTTGAATACGTCGGTGGATTAGAAGGAAACGTGAAACAAGAGGATGTTGCAGGACTGGGACTCACTGATTTTGACATGTACATCATGGAAACAACAAGTCAACAGTCAAAGTCAGAACTGGATCAGTATTTGGAGGAGTCTCTTTTACCTCGGGTTCATGAGTTCGACGTGATGGGCTGGTGGAAACTGAACAAGGTCAAGTACCCGACACTCTCAAAGATGGCTCGTGATATCTTGACAGTTCCCGTATCAACCGTGGCTCCTGAGTTGGTGTTCGAGACTGAAAGGAAGGAGATGGACCGCTATAGGTGTTCGTTGAGACCTGAAACCGTTGAGGCGATAATTTGCGCTAAGGACTGGCTTGTGGATGGTGGTGGGGATTCTGTAGACATGATGAAGTCTTTGGTGAAGATGGAGTTCCCCATTTGATGTGTGTAGTGGTGTTAGTTGTAGCTTCAATTTGTTCTTTAGGGTGATGCTATGCTTATTTTAGACTTGTTTTTAACTCTATTTGTTTGAGAAAACTTAAGGGATTTTAATGATGAATGTATTTGATGATTGATTACGTAAATTAATTAATTAATTTAGACAATGTTTAATTATTATAATTTAGTGACGTTTTAAGTTTATGAATAAGTAAGCCTTATTAATCTATCACCATGAAAAATTAAATGATTAATGCAGGAAGACATGAGGCGTCCTTGGATGGCTCAAAGTCAATTTCTATTGACTATTTTTTTCACCAAGTAATAACTAGTAATTACGGTTTATAACATAATTTTCTTTTAAAATCTCACCAAAACTATATTAAGAACAGTAACATGCATATGGATGATTAAACTTCATTAATAAACTTAAACCTAATTACCACTATTGAGAGTGCTTCAAGCTAATGGATATCAAAACTTGCTACAAAATGCTTACTTGGGTTCATAAACCCAATAAAACGTACTCATGAAAATGGAGATTGTAGTGCCATTGACTTATTAGGTTCAAGAAGCACATGCTTCTTATTCTTGCAACATCTTACCCACCCTTTACAAGTATCCTTGGGTAGAGTTTAAAGGGGTCACTTACGGTCCCTCAAATCTCATCAATTTGGCCACTAAACACATTTCTAATTAACATTATGATTACTATAATACGAGTAGGCATTCCATCCTCTAATTATAAAATATGTTATATTCCTAGTCCACTAGTTAAGATTCATCCCCACCTAAATCTAATCAAATTAAAATATACTATTACGAAATTCATTGTCTTTTCCCGCTTTGCATTAGGTCGATCTTTTTGTTTTAGAATTGTTTGATCTTTCGATTGATAGGGTTTAGTAACAATTGATGGATGATGATTCAAATATTAGCTATGCAACAGAAGGAATTTTGGAACAAAATATAGAATAACTTATATTGCAAAAGATGATGATGATAATCCGAGAATGAACAAAAAGGACAACCAGGGTTATACCCTCTCTCTCTCACTAAAGAGCCTCAAAACCTAACAAACCTTTTCATACACTAACCTTCTTATTCTTTATTATTTATACTCTCTCTCTCACCCAAAACAACCAGATAGCCACTTTTAGAATTGCCTACTTTGCCCCTTCTAGAATAGACTTGTAAAACATTAGGTCCCGATGCCGTATCACTACTCCCCCCTTCCAAAAAAGTCTTGTCCTCAAGACTTGTATCAGGAAATTGTCCTTTAAGCCAAGAAACATCCTCCCAAGTCGCATCGTCAGCTGATTGGCCCTCCCACTGAATCAACCACTGTTAAGACGGTGTCTGACCGTTAGTCAAAACCCGTTTCTGTAAACTGCCATTGGTTTGGCCCCCTCGAGCTGCCCGATGTCCAATTCCAAGGACAAAACTGCATCACTTGATATGCCATGAGCTTTCTTTAATAAAGAGACATGAAACACCGGATGAATTTTCGAAGTAGGAGGTAATAATAACTTATAGGCGACCGGCCTGATTTTATCGATGATTTGAAAAGGTCCAAAAAACTTGGCTGCTAATTTGTGATGAATACGCGTAGCCACCGACATTGGCGGTAAGGTTTAAGTTTCACGTAGACCCAATCACCCACATTAAATTGAATATCTCTTCGTTTTCGACCAGCCTGCATTTTCATGTGACTTTGAGCATTTGCAAGAGTCGCCTTTAGTGGTTTCAAAGCTTCATCCTGTTCTTGGAGGTCACGAGCAACAGCCTCAACTAGCACCTTACCCGGAACGAATTGGAAGATGGACGGTGGTCTGCGACCGTAGACAGGCTCAAAGGATGTCGTGCCAGTAGAAACATGAAATGTGGTATTTACCTCAAAGGGTGTCGTGCCAGTAGAAACATGAAATGTGGTATTATACCAAAATTCGGCCCAAGGGATTCATATAGCCCAATTCTTCGGTTGATCAACTGCAAAATATCGTAAATAAGTTTCCAAACAACGATTGATAACTTACGATTGCCCATCCAACTCCGGGTGATAGGCCAAAAATAAATGCAGTTTGGTACCCATTACGCGAAAAATCTCTTGCCAAAATTTGCTGATAAACAAGGGATCACGATCACTGACGATGGAACGCGGTACCCCATGCAGACGAATGATCTCTTTAACAAAAATTTCTGCCACCATCTTTGTCGTGTAAGGGTGTTTTAATAAGAGAAAATGGGCGTATTCGGATAATCGATCCACCACGACTAAGATATCATTGAATCCCTTAGACACTGGAAGGCCCACTATAAAATCCATAGACAGTTCTTCCCATATGGAAACCGGAATGTTTAGGGGTTGAGACCCCCGGGAGTAGTAGACTGAGCCTTACAACACTGACATACATCACAATCTCGGATAAATTGTTTAACCATTGTAGTCATGCCCGGCCAATACAAATTTGCAGCCAAACGATGATAAGTACGACCAAATCCTAAGTGTCCCCCAGTCACCGTAGTGTGGAATTCGTGCAACATAATCGGAATAAACTTTGAAGATCGAGAAATAACCAACCGATCTTTATAGTGGAGAAGACCCTGTTTGACCGAGTAACCTGGGTATTTCGCTGGGTGGGCTAGGTATTTTTGAAGGAGCTGTTGTAGTGCAGGGTCAGCCTTGACTTCGTCAATCAGTTGTGTGCCTTGTAACCAAACAGGAGAAGATATGGCCTGACAAAACTCTCCTAAATCAGCTCGACGAGATAAGGCATCAGTGGCTCGGTTCTCGCGGCCCGGTTTGTACTGAATATCGAAGTTGTAACCCAATAACTTAGCTACCCAGTTTTGTTGATCCGAGGACGTGATTCACTGATGAAGTAAGTGCCTTAAACTTTTTTGGTCTGTATAAACAATGAAACGAGTGCCCAAAAGATATGCGCGCCAATGTTGCACTGCCAGAACAAGTGCCATCATTTCCCGCTCGTAGGCAGATTTAGCCAGGTTACGATCGCTAAGCGCTTTGTTGAAATAAGCGACAGGCTTAGATTTTTGCATTAACACAGCTCCTATACCGCGGCCGGAAGCGTCACATTCCACCATAAAAGGCTGCTCAAAGTTTGGTAATGTAAGGACTGGCGTAGTAACGAGAGCCTGTTTGAGTTGCTTAAAGGCTTGTTGGGCGGTCGCCGTCCACACAAAAGCATATTTTTTTGTTAATTCCGTCAAGGGCCGAGCAATACTATCATAATATTTGACAAATTTACGGTAATATCCAGTCAACCCGAGAAACCCACGTAATCCCTTGACATTTTTTGGTATTGGACAACTCACAACCGCCTCGATTTTTTAGGGTCCATAAACACTCCAAAACCATCAATGATATGGCCAAGATACTCCATAGAGGTCTGCCCAAAAGCACACTTAAGTTTATTGACCTGAAATTGCTGGGATAACAAAATCTCAAAGACCAATCTCAAATCTTCCAAGTGATTTTGCCAAGTGGGACTGTAAACGAGAATGTCATAAAAAAAAATAAGGACTTTTGTTCGCAAGAAGGGCCGAAAAACATCATTCATAACTGCTTGGAAAGTAGCAGGCGCGTTCATGAGGCCAAAAGGCATGACGAGATATTTGTAATGGCCGTCATGTGTTCGAAACGCCGTCTTTTCGATGCTATCCTCACGCATTCGAATTTGGTTGTAACCGGACTTTAAATCTAGCTTGGAGAAAAATCGGGCACCGGATAATTCATCAAGTAATTCCTCAACGATAGGAATAGGATATTTGTCCGGAACAGTAGCTTTGTTGAGAGCTCTGTAATCAACACACATGCACCATGAATGATCCTTCTTACGAACGAGGATTACCGGGCTAGAATACACACTCTTACTAGGTCAGATTAGACCCATGCCTAATAATTCTATAACTTGGTGCTCTATTTCTGTTTTCTGCACATGTGGGTAATGATAGGGACAAACACAGACAGGTTCAGTTGAAGTCAGGATGATGGCATAATCATGAGAACGGGGAGGTGGTAACCCTAAAAAAGGCTGAAATATCATCTCACATTCCGATAGAAGAAATGTTAAATCCTGTTGCTGAGATGTGGGGAGGGGCCGAGGAGGTACGTCCGATATACTCGGTGAGGAGTCCTCCTCTAAAGACAACCACTGTTGTAACGCAGCCGAAGACGATTGACTCATAGATAAACTAGACAACTGCACCACTTGTCCCTGATGCATAAATGTCATCCAGGAATGTTGCCAATTATGAACCACCTTTCCTAAAGATTTTAACCACTCCATGCCCAAAATCATATCCAAATTTCCCGTGTCAAAAACCAACTCGTCCAGAACAAAAATGGAAGGACCTAAATGAACCGATAATCCCAAACAACGTTCATTGATAAACATAGAGTAACAATCTCCCAACTTAATACGAAGTCCAGAAAATGAGGAGGATTCAATACCTAAGGCCAATACCAAACGACGAGAAATGAAGTTGTGAGTTGCCCCACTATCCACCAATAAACTGATCGGTATCCCTTGCAAAGCCCCTTCGAACCGTAATTCTTCGCGCCCCCTTGAGTAGACTTAAGACGGTCGAACTCCAAAGCCAAACAAGTACCTGTAGGAGTGTCAACCATTATTGGTGCTTCGTGTGACAGTTCTTGTTCTAGGAGGAAATGATCACCCCTGGATTCCTCCAATTCATCATCCCCTAATAGCAAGACACAGAGTTTTCCCTCAGGGAATTTATAGGCAGGGCCATATTGTTGCCCATAACGAAAACAAAGACCCTTTTTACGACGTTCCTCCCATTCGGTCCGTGAGAGAGAACGAATTCCCCTATCGCGAGGGCTGGATTTCCCTAAGTCCACAGAAGAAGGAACAAATTTGAGAGTGGAAGAGGGTCGGGAAATCTCTGAATGACCCGAAGAACCCCGATCAAAAGACTTTGGAGAATACATGTATTTGGGCTCCGCACGGCCCAACAAGGAAGGCCCATCCGCTGAATCTGAAGAAGTAGGCCCAACATGAAAGTACCGAAAGCGAGACATCGATGGATGACCAGAATTCGGCCGGAGCATCTCCTCCACATCCTTCGACAAATACATGGCATCCAGACGGGAAAGAGGGCGATGTAAACGCACCCACTTCTTGACATCCGGATTTAATCCCGCAATAAAGTATCCCAGTGCTTGTGATTCAGGGAGACAAGGAACAAGTGAAAGTAAATACTCAAAATCATCAATATAGTCATAAATTGAGTCACCCTGTTTGATTGTCAGCCAACTGTTCATATGGATTATGAATCTCCAAACCACTAAATCGTTGGAGAAGCTCCGATTGGAAGTCACTCCATGACAACGAGTCACGTACCTAAGTAATTACAGTAAACCAATGTTGAGCGACACCCACCATGCTCAATTGAGCCAGCCGAAGACGAAGATCGTCCGATGTTTGATTGATGTCAAAATAGAGGTTTGCCTTTTGAATCCACCCTTGAGGGTCAAATCAAGTAAACTCGGGAAGCTTGACTTTCTTCACCGCCCACGGTACACCGGTCAATCCTTCCGGTGATACTGGTGGAGACCCCGTACCAGTGAAGAACTCAATGCGGCCACCAGACCCCGAAGATTCATTCTCACCTTTTTTCTCCTGTTGTTTCATCCAACCGATGAACAACTTTCGGAATTCCACCGATTCATTGCGATCAGTCTCCAATAACTTCAAGGTAGACTTGATTTCAGTGACATCTCCTTGCAATTGTTTGATAAGCAGATCTTGAGCATCAATTCGAGCCGTAGAACGAGTTTCCATTGAGACAAATGGCCGGCTGGTCACGGCAGGTCGGACCAATGATAGGGTTTAGGAACAATTGATGGATGATGATTCAAATATTAGCTATGCAACAGAAGGATTTTTGAAACAAAATATAGAATGACTTATATTGCAAAAGATGATGATGATAATCCGAGAATGAACAAAAAAGACAACCAGGGTTATACCCTCTCTCTCACTCTAAAGAGCCTCAAAACCTAAAAAACCTTTTCATACCCTAACCTCCTTATTCTCTATTATTTATATATTCTCTCTCTCACCCAAAAGAACCAGTTAGCCACTTTTAGAATTACCTCCTTTGCCCCTTCTAGAATAGACTTGTAGAACTTTAGGTCCCGATGCCGTATCATCGATCTACAACTCTTATAGGCTCTTATAGTTCACTTTGCACCACAATTCATAAACAAGACACTTCATTAAGTGGGACGTTAAAGAGCTTTCTACAAATACCACTAAGTTCCTCTTGTAGCTCTGAGTGGTATGTTGCACTTCCAAGCCATGTATGTCACACTTTTAAGTCGTGCTATAGTCTAATAAACCTTGAACTTCAATTTCTTCGCTTTTAATATCAACTCACTCGTTTTCATGGCAGGGCTTTTAAAATTGTTTATCTCCCACTAACTTTGTCTAATCTTATAATCTTGTCAGCTTGTGACTTTTATCGACTTTGAACAACCCGTAATTGCTCGTGAATTCGACCAACCTTCTTGTTGTTGCACACACCGTCTTCATTCTACCACGTTCTCTTTAACCAACTTCAACCAAATAACATAAGGTTTGTCAAGTTCAATAATAATGCATCTCATAAAGAGGCATATAATATATTGATGCTAGATTGATAACGATCAATATAAGAAAAGTTCCCCAAATATAGGTAGGTGTCCAACTACTAAAATCAATTATGCGTGAATGAAATACCAATTATGTCCATGATTTTCTCATCGCTATACCTTTTGGTCCTGAAATTCATATGAAGTGGTCTTCAGGGCTTTGCAATCTCGCACAACTCTAAAGAGTTATATTAAAAGACTTCTATCTTTGTAGAAGTTTTTTACAAAAGGTTAAAGTGTTCTTATTGAGAAGGAAAAAAAAGGAGTTGTTAGTTTTCAACCTAACAAGATCTTGATCATTGGTTGGAGAATATTACTATTTAAAAGAGTCATTGCTTCATGTGGATATATATAGAGGGAAACCACTCAGTTCAATAATTTATTATTCCTTTTACCAACCCCATTATTCATATTAAGGTATGCTACAAGGCACTGCTGGAAAAAAAATTCCAATGAATTAGATGATGAATTCCCGACAAAAAAAAAATTGTAACAATATGAGCTATCTTTGTCCATTAAGATCTAATGTTGCATATTAAAAGCCACAAATGGACCATTAAAAGCTATGAAGGCCCAATATGTTTAGACGAATTTTTGTCGATGAATTAGCCATTATACATTTCTAGTTAAAGTTCTAATTAACATTATGATTACTAAATTTAAGAGTAATAAACTTATAATTTTTATAAATTTTACCATATGTGCATTATTAAAGGTTATTATTATTATTAATATAATTTATATATATGTATGTGTATATGCATGTGTTAGTTATGTATGTATATATGTGTTAGTGCGTGTATATGTAATAGTTAGTACATGCACGTGTATGAGTGTGTGTGCGTGTTGTGTGCATGTTGTGTGTGTTAGTGTACGTGTATATGCATGCATATGTGTAGTGTGTGTATATGTATGAGTGTGGGTTGTCTATGTATGTGTATGTTTTAGTGTTGTGTTGTCTGTGTATGTGTATATTTTAGTGTTAGTGTATGGATGTGTATCGTGTGTGGTCTTGTTGCCTTTAAAAATCATGACTCACTATATATGACCAATCGTCTCTTAAGATATAATAGAGGTGCACAAACCGGTTTTTTTTTTGAACCGGGTTCGGGTTGGAACCGGTTCGGGTTCGGTCAACGCAAACGGGCCCGGTTTTTTACCAAGAACCGGTTCGGGTCGGAACCGGTTTTCAAGCCTGGAAAACCCAACCCGGTTGGAACCGGTTCGGGTTGGAACCAAACCGGGTCGGGTCTAAGAACCGATTTGGAAAACCCGTTTTTTTTAAATACTATTTAAATTATATACAAATTAATTATAATTTTTGATTAATTAAAAAATATTAGAGTAGATTAATTAAACACAATAATAAAGTAAACACAATAAAATTCATAATACGAATAAAAATCATAAGCGAGTTTTTCTAAAGTAAACAATAAAAATTACATTAATTCATAAAAGTAAACAATTAATTCATTACGAAAAATAAACAATAAAAGTTACATTAAAATTAAATCAAAGAAAACAAAATATCCATATTACGAATACAAGTTTTTCTAATTTAATCGTCTTCGTCGGTTTGTGTGCCAATGCGTTGAGACAAATCATAAGCGAGTTCTTCG
>BJCO01465311.1:0-12060 GCA_018326465.1 Flaveria floridana | reverse complement strand
GTATTAGTGTATTCTGATTTTTTTTTGAAAACGTTATGCTTTAAAAACAAAGAGAAAAGCAACTTTAGAAATTTATAATTCACGTTATTAACAAATTTAATTAAAAACAAATTAAATGAATTGTTATCTAATATAAAAACATAAAGTATGCATATGCATCTTAGGCCACACAATCAAAAATATTAAATCTAATAAGCATATTACCACTCTAATTTATATATTAAAATTGAATTGATTTATGACATTAAAATTGTTTGGATTTATGGCAATAGGACTCTTGGTATGATGGTGGTTTCCATTGATTAACATTTAAGAACCATGAGGCTATTACTATCGGAACCATGAATTTGGATAGGACTGTAGGTGGGATAAAAATGGTAAAAGTTTCATGACAAAGTTAGGTTTTGTTATCTTAGTTTTTTATTTATTCAAGTTATCAAGTTACTAAGTTTATGTATTATATAGTAGTAAAGATACCATGTATTCTTTATTAGACCAAAGCATTAATGGGGCATTGAAAGGCATTATAGTATCTTAAAACACCTTTACATCACCGTGTGAGTATTATAGAAGTGTTAAAGATGAGGGACGTTAACCATTACTTATCTTTTTACCTAAAAGAGTGATGATAAGTTAGTGCTTATGCCAAAAAAAAATGATCTTTAAGTGGCATTAACCATTATATTTATATATGATCTTAATTGGTGATTGACTATCGCATAGATACATATGTCACACTTTGGCTTTGACCATTTTGGAATCTCTTTTACAATTTTGACATAACCAATTCATCGCTTCTTTATACTTCTTTAACGCGTCAAACGCATATTAAATTACCGATCTAGTTATACTATTCGTTTGGTTAAAATCAATGTTATAGCCTTTAACCGTGAACATAAATACACTCGATATAAAATCTTTGATATCACATATTAAAGTTAGAGAAAAATAACATCCTTTTTCTTAGTTTTTCCAACAAAAGCTACTTATTTATGACATAGAGATTTACAAATCTACTACGCCTTTTACTCCTTTCTCTATCTTAAAAAATTGTCATTGTCATCAAGTCCAACACACAACACAGTCTTTATAAGAAGCAAATGACATTTGAAATAACCTAATAACACTTAACTATCATAGCAAATCAATACCCTCTTATATTAATAAGTTTTTTTTCTTAAAACTATATCCATATTTAGTATCCATAATTATCATCAAAAGTGGTGTAACCTCCCCTCCTTGATCTTGCTTCTCTATCAGCCTACAAATTAAACACAAAATCTTGTTATATAAACTCCATGCACAAATGCTACCTTATAACATGACTAATTGAATGGTAAACTCACCCTACTTATAAGCCTTTCAAACTCCTCAGGTCCATTTTCCGCGATATATCTTTCTGCAGCAGTCAATATATCATCTGGTTTACGAAAGATACCCTTCTTTCGCGGTAAATACCATATTTGAACTTGTGGATTTTTGTAAAATGGTCTGATGAAATGCTTATAAACGTAAGCAGCTCCATTGAAATACGGTAGTACTAACCAACATGTCGCGAACAGCTTAGCATATGGCCAGATTGGGAACCTGAATCATCGACGATTTACTCAAAAGATTGACACAGTATAATTAAGCATTCTTGGTTATTTAAATGAAGTTAAAGTAAGTTTATTCACCATTCAAGAAGCTTTGAAAATGTGAGCTCAAATAGAGTGATCAACGAGTAGAGAACCCAATAAGTGAGCCATTGTTGATCATCTGTTTGAGACCTGGTCTCTATAGCCTTGATTGAAGCATATCTGCTCAAACAAAAACCAATGCTTAGGGTTCGAGTCGTATGAATTAGCCAATGGTTAGTGTTATATGTTAATATAAGTTTGATAAACATTTAAACCGAAAAACTATAGAATTTACCATTGACAGAAGAAAGTTTGCACTCAGTTTTAAACAAAATTAATAAACCAACTTACAGTGGATAGACAAGAGCAATCACAGGCCTGTGAAACAAACAAAAATACAACAATTTATGAGTATCTGTCTTTAAAATGACTAAACAATTAAAGCATAAGAAATTACCCAAGAAGAACATCAATGTTCTTGGCCACCACAGAAAAAAAATTTTGAGAACCCATTTCTGATTTGTTTCAAGAAGCAAGTGACAACGGTGTGGATTTTATAATGTGAAAAAAACTGAAAACATGTCTAGGTCGTAGAATTGTTGTGACTTTATTAAAAAGTAAAAATTCCACATATTTAGTATTATATGTATTTTAATGTATCACTTGTAATTTGTTATACAAGTGTTTTTTATGTATGTGTGTAATTGTTGGTGTTCGATTTTATATTTTGGAAAAGTGGTTTTCAAGAAAAATCTATCATATTCTTGTTTTTCAATTTTTAGGAAACGCGTTTAATTGATTAAATTTCTTTTTGTGACTATGTGTTTTGTTTAAAAACTCATTTATTTTTCTCTCTCTTATAGATAAAGGTTGTATTAAATGTACGTATCACATCTCTACTGTTATTGTACACAATTCAGCTTGTGAGATGAGTAACATTTTATCATTTCAAATCAAAAGTAAAAAAAATACATTCAGTTTTGATATTTTCACACAAAAAAACTTTAAAATTACATTAAAGATTATATTAACATGTATGTAACATACACACACATATATACACATCTATGTATCTATATTCAAGTTAGATATATGTATTTTATAATTCAAAGGATAATATTCATAGACATGTATTAACAATGTATTAACATGTTTGAACTTTGAATGATATCTTTTCAAATGATTGAGGATCAAGTCTAAGAATAACCGTGTGAATTCACCATTTAAGAGTATTTTTATAATTTCTGCTTTTATTAATAAGAAAAGGTAAAAGGGTCAGAGAATAAGTCAACAAAGGGAACTAAAAAGGTTGAAAATATGCAAGTAAAGGTAATATTTGGTTGGAAATTCGGGGGCAAATTTGGGAGAATGGAATCCTATGAGTCGCCAAAAAAGAGGCACCGAAAGAACCAGAGAAAAATTGATTGTACCCAAATTTTATATTATTCTAAGGTTTTAAAATTTACAAATAACTACACAATTAAAAGATTATTGAACAACAAACACAAAAATATACCCTATTGATCTTACTATTAACAAAGTTATTGGCGGAGGCTGAAAACCCTAACTCTAAATTGTTATTTTTTATGAACATACAAAAACAAAAAAAAATAATTAATGATCGTTTAAAATTTACATGTTAAATTACATAAACAGTTTTATTTTTTTGAATTTACACATAAACATGAACATTTAATGATAAACTCTCTTAAGAACAAGCTTTGGGTTACTCTATGGCCCATTAACCCATTCTGTGAAAAAACTTGTTTTTGAACTTATTAAACTATGGCCCATGTTACGAGCCCATTCTGTATTTAGGTCTATTTGCTTCAGAGCCCGTCTTTAAAAAGTTTTGATGTATTTAGGTCTATTTGCTACTGACCATATTAGTAAAAAAATATTGGTGTAACATACTATAATAATAATAACAAAAAATTTTACCCTTATTTTGTTGTACAATATAACTGTTGAAATATCATTTTACAATTTCGCAAAAGAGTACAATATTTGGTTTGGTATATTATTTGAAAATGCATTTGTTATTCACTGAACCACTGGATACGCAAATGGTTATAACTGTTGAAAATATCATTCTACAATTTCGCATGAAATAATCAATAATCACATTTCAATGCATAAAAAATTCCATATATATGTGTGTGTGTTTAAGTAACAAGTGTAGCAAATACCACTTCTGATTTTATTCTTTTTGTTTATTCCAATTGTCGGTATAAAAAATTTGAGATGTTGCTTGGGTTTTGTTCTATATATTGTATTTTAAATATTAACTTTTCATGGGTGTCTACTAAAACATAATGGTTATGCTTACTTAAAACTAACAGGGGATGTCGCATATCATCAAAGTACTTTTTTACAATAGTTGTTCTTCTATGCAAGAAAATGTTGGTCGAAGCCCATACATGATGAAATTGATGATGGTGGTCAATAAAGGTTTATATTAACATCCATGAAAAACATAATATAAATATATTTATATAAAAATAATTTGTGTAAGTTATATATAACTAGCCTGTAATAAGACCTCCTTATTGAGACAGGACTGTAAAACTGGAAAAAAAGTAATATTTAAACGTTGTTACGAACCTGCACGTTGAAGATAAGAAAAATAAATATTGCATGTCGTTTATCAATTTGCAACTTTATATAATAAAATGAAAACAATCACAAACTCGTGCATTACAACGAGACCTTTCATAACATTTGAAACTTTATATATAAGATAAAAGAAATGTTAAAAATCCATGTCTTAATATTAGTACAACTAGGCACAACGTATTACCATTGATAAAAATAATGATGCACAAATTTAGATTTCATAAGAATCATTTTCTTTTAAAGTTTGTAGGAGAAAAGAAAACGAAACTAGATGCATAGAGTAAAATGTATAAAACACAACTTTGTATCATATTTATAGTGTAAGATTTGAACATAAAACAACATACCATCTATAGTGTAGTGCCCCTTATCAACAAGATGCATGGAGGCTGATATACCTCCCGTTATGCTAAATCGTTTTGGTAGACTATCAATTACCCATCGAGTCAAGTAAAGGCTAAGTCAATCATCGAAACTAACCACTCAATTTATCTCACTACTTTTTAAATTATCTGAAAAGCCTATAATGGTACAATTTTCGATAATTAAATGAGAGATCTACACTATTTTTGAAGGAGATTTAGATACTCTCTTATCTTTAGATAGAAAAAAAAAAGAGCTAGATGTCATGATTTGAAATGAAAGTTTTGGTATAGTTTTAACTTTTATTTTCATTTAACCTTGTATTCGGTTGAAAGTTATACTTGTAATTTTTTTCATGCATTTTGATTGAGGTGCATTAATATTAATTTTTTTTTGGTTTTGTCTTCGGAAGGGTTTCGGGTATTTTTCCTAATGAAATACAAACATACCATTATATATATTTTAATCATCAACCTATGTATATATATTCTGTGCATGTAGTACAAACATTTAATTCTTTTGAGTTTTTATTTTAACTTTAATACCTCCTTCTTGATTCCCATGCGGAGCTAACAACCGATGCCAACCTAACCCAATGTCGATAGTGACTGTTACAATTTAACAATTATAATTTTTTACTTTCAACTTTTATCTCTTATACTTTTCATCTTTTACAATTTTTTTTGTCTTACATTCCGATCTAATTTTTGAGAGTGAACACCTTATAGCGTGCGCGTGTGGTTCAAATTTGTTACCACCTATCTTTCCCCGTTTAACGACCCTGTCGCAACGTGTGGGTCTTAGAGTTAGTTTTTGTTTTTAGTATTTCACGTTTCACGCGTGTGGTTCAACGTTTTTACGTATACTTTTCATTCGGTTTTATTTTTGTCGTCTTTATTTCTTTTTTAATACGAGCTTTTTAGGTGTTGGTGATCATCTATGATGGTATGGTATTGGTGTTACTTGTCACGACTTTACGAGCGCCGTCACCACACAGGATGCTTAATACTAGTTACTTATATAATTCAACTTGGCCACTATTCCTATTATAAGATTAATATTAAACAGTTCTTAAGTGACACGTGTATTCGGAGGAGCATGATTTCATTCTCCACAACAGCTAACCCATCCTTTATTTAGCAGATATTATATGTAATTAAACTAATTGTTTGATTATTATATGATATCTTTAATTCTTTATTGTTATTTCAAAGCCACATTAATTAAGATAGAATAAAATAAAGTGAGAAATCTTGCCTCCCACAACATCCAACCAGAAAAGGAAAGGTGTCAAAGGTACAAATATCCATGCTAATTTTATATTTTGCTTAAATAAGAGCACAAGTCCTACACTACTTGCCTTTAAAGTTCAGATTACAAGATGATATATTATTAAATTAACTGTTGCCACGTCAAAATCATGAATACCTAAATTGCCCTTGAAAGTTTGACCCAATAACATCAACGACCAAAAAAGAATTATTCGATTCTATGGCTGTGACTGCGATGTTTTCAGAACCGAATCGGACATTGAACCGAATGTCTTACTGCTTTGGTGGTTGGATCGGGCGGATTGGTCGGACCGGATTTAGAACCGGATGACGTCATAATTATATATATAGTATATTATATATAAGTAATTTATATATGATTTATATATGTGTTTTATAGTTATATATAAAACTTAACTATATTTGTATATCTAACACATTAATTTATAGTTCAACACCCCGTTTTTACCCAAAAAAATCAAAAAATAAAATCCTTTCCGAACCGGCCCGGTTCCCCGGTCCGACCATCGATTCGGGACGAACCGACCGGTTCAACCAGATCAAACCGAACGATAACTGACCGGACCGGCCATTAGACCGATTCCCGGTCAGACCGACCGGTCAGATCTGGTCGTGAAAACCATGGCTGTGAGTTGTGACGTTAATTTTTAGATCCATATATTTTTATTTTTGAAAGGATTTAGGTCCATTTATCATTAAGTTTTTTCGAACACATGAAACATACTTGTTTATTATTTATACACATTTTAATGCTAAGAATCAAGACATTTCATGTAGATCGACGGAGCCCACGACATACACGAAGTCCACAACTTAATTATAAGGATAAACAAAATATATTTCACATGAAGTCTTATAAATTGTATTATACGTGAATAAAGAGCATAAAAATGTCAGTCTCGTATTGAAACATTGTACAATTTGTTGCTAGAGTAAGTTTGCTTAATTTGTTTTTACCACTATTTTTTGAGAAATTAATATCTTAAACCAACTAATTTTTTTACCACTTCTTTTTTATTTAAGTAAAATAACATCCACAAAATTAGGTATGCAGGTGCCCAATCAACTTTTTGTATTTCCTTTTTTCTCATGACGTGTCCTTTGTCAATTTATTTTGCGTTTAGTTTTTTTTAATATTATTTAATCTTTAGAATTATTTTTGGTTGTACCTTGTTTTACTTTTGTAAATATTAAAATATAATTTTTTACTTCAAATATAACACTTGTGATATATTTATTTTTATCTATGTTTAGACATAAGTTTAGTTTAAAATATACACAGGTCATATATAAAGCATTAATTGTTGTGACATGTACGTTTTGATATAATATTATTTGAGATCGATCTGCGTCAAATATAATATGTTTTGAATTTTATATTCCAAAAACATTATTGTGGCATGATTGTTTATACCTATATTTTGATCTAAAGACCTACATTTATTTGATCTAAGGACATACATTTCGATATAAATTTTCTTCAATATTAAACCCAACAATACACGGATAAAATCACGGGTTCAATGTAATATACTTTTGGGTTTTAAGATATAAATCCTATTAATTTAAAACCAACTCAACGTAGCGTATGAGCAAAATTTACTAGTTATAATAACTTAAGAAGTAACTTAATAAATTAAATACGTCATTTAGATAAATCATGAACTTGATGAAATATCCCAACTTTAGTCAAACTAATGAATAATTGAGCATGTTAGGTGGCTGGTGGCACGACTTAATATCATACGCTAATGATATTTTCAAATAAATAACATGATTACATCTATATACATGATAACCGACCATAATATGACTAGATTCCACCAAGGGCAAAAATGGTATTATAAATTGGGGTGGCTAGATTTGAGATAACCCATAACCTAAACAACTTTCTACAAATAGAATATTTTAAATATTTAATTAAATATTAGAAAAAAGCAATGATTAGAGGATGCGAGAACAAAAGATTAGGGTTAATCTCAAAAGGTTCTCTAATTGCCAACCACAACTACCCTTGTTTCATAGCAATTCATTTCTTTGTCAGACAAGTTTCTTGTGTTCATTACTCCTGTAAGAAAGTGTTGTCCACTGATTCAAGAACACATAATTCATAATTTTGAAATTTTAACTTTGAATCACTCTTAAAACAAACTCATAAATCATAGCTAGGTATTGAGAAACATCAAAATTTAAGGCAAATTAAAATGTTTTCACTCGATTTAGCTTTTTTTTAACAGCAATATTATTAACCCCAGAAAATTACTTCACTCGATTTAGTTACTATGTATTTTATCTCGTTCATAATTATTACTCGTGTGCAAAAGTAAGTGTAACCTTTGATAATTATCTTAGGGTATTTTGGCTGATAAAATAAACAAACAAACAAACAAACAAACCCAGTATATCCCACTCAAGAGCAGGGTCTGGGAATTATCTTAGGGTATTTTGGCTGATAAAACAAACAAACAAACAAACAAACAAACCCAGTATTTTGGCTGATAACAAAAGTGAAAATTACAAACTCACATCAAATTATTAGTATAGATTATTATCCTAACAGTCGCCTAAACTTTAAGATCTGATCTAACTTTGAACTTATTTGGTTCAGAAATGTAGTTTGAATTTGGATCATTTGATTATTTGACCTTTGACCAAACGCAACCACCGTTTAAAGACCACATTTTTACAGGAATGAAATGAATTAATTAACCGTTTGATTACACCTCAAAATGACCAGCAACATGGAGAAAAATGAATCTTTAAATATCAAGGTTATTCAATTTACCCTACAAATGGGTTATTACTCATTACAAAATCAAGATGAAGAAGACGACCCGTGTTCTTGATGACCACTGTCATTACTACCCACTAACGCTGCGGCAACGACGGCGTTGGCGGTGGTGTTCACGGTGGTTATGGCGGTGGCGGTTGTGTTCTTATCTCTTTTAGCTAAAGTATTCTTATTATTATGCATCCAAACTTTGAAAATCCCTCTTCTGATTCCAATCTCATTACAGAAATCAGCAACCATCTTATCATCACACCTCTGCATCTTCCACCCCAATTTCTCTGCAAAAGTTTGCATCTTTTCCTTCTGATCCTGTGTGAATTTCGTTCGGAATCGCTTCCTCCCGCTAATCTTTATCGCCACCGGCGTCCCCGGCGTCGCCACCGTGTGGGTTTGATCCGCCGCCGTGGTGAGTGAAAGTACCAGATGCTGTCCGTAGCTCGTCGGCGGCGACGGCGGAGATGGGGTGGTGGAGGGGCGACGGTGGAAATCGATGAACTGGGGTCTGGTGGCGGTTGCGGTGACGGTGGCGGTGGCGGGTTGGCGGCGGTGGAAGTTCCGGTGGCAGCCACAGGCGGCGCATGTGTACGATGAGGGTTCCGACGGGGTGTACGACGGAGACGGTAGGAACTCACCGCAGCCGTCGACGGCGTGGCCGCCGATGCCGGCGGCGTGGTTCTTGAGGCATTCTTTGTATATCGCCGCCGCACACAGCGGCGATGGGTGGTGGTGTGTTTTTCCGTTGATTGGTGGGGTTTGATCACATTGATCATGATGTGGGATTATGGTGGTGGGGTGTTTAAGGTCCATAATTGATTATTTGATGATATAAACACAAAGAGTGTTGAAGTTTTCAAAGGGTTTTCTTGTGTTTAAGCTCAAATGGTGATTATGATAGTGGATAATGAGGGTTTAGAGAAATGGGATTTTGATAATTTGTGAGAATTGAAATGGAGATAAGGAGATAATTGCATGCTAAAAATGAAAAAGCAATTTGGATTATGAGGGGAGGT
The DNA here is from genome assembly GCA_018326465.1 of Flaveria floridana. Lineage (NCBI taxonomy): Eukaryota > Viridiplantae > Streptophyta > Magnoliopsida > Asterales > Asteraceae > Flaveria > Flaveria floridana. Next base: position 2,369 of record BJCO01465311.1, on the reverse strand, counting down.
GGAGAATTTATACATAATCTAATTATACACCATGTGGACATGCCTTCCACTCAAGTAATATATTGTGCTTAATGTAAGGTTTATCTTTAGAGAAACAAAATTGTATCTGAAGGTAATTAAATCATTTTTAATGTATTTATTATTATGTGGTCTACTAAATATTAATGTGATTGCATTAAGATATTTTCAAATTTTCATTGAACGAGATTGAATGGTTGGTCTAACATTGATTTTTGTTTACATATTTTAAAAAATGTAATGTTTGACTTATTTTGCAGCAAGAAGTTTGTTTGTTTATGTCTCATTAATATCTCTTTTTTTTTAACGGCTAAATTGGAATCACTCACGGATCACTGGAGTATCATCGTGCCACCAGTGTTACCACGCGATCATATTCTACCACCAAGTCACCAATTCAGGAGGAAACTCATAATTATGAGAAAACACTCCTTTGTGAGATTCGAACCCATGACCTAATAGGCCTTAAGTCTTATCACACCACCAAGATGTCGCTGGGCTATAATGCCTTTGGCTCATTAATATCTCTTAAAATAAAAATATTAATGGTATAATGTGACATTTAAGTGATATGATTTTTGAACGGAAAATATATTAATAAAACTAACAAGATGTCAGGGATATGTCGTAAGAGAAATGATACAATTACAATTTAAAGTTACATCATGTTTTCAACTTAGAATTATGCAATCTCCCTCTATGTTTAATCTATAAAAATGATGTAAATTTTATATCATCAACTAATTGTTCGAGCTCCATCATTTTATTTTCAAACATCTTTCAGCACCTCGCCTTCCATATGGAGTGAATTACAACCTATAATACGTGATATATAATCTCCTTATGTTATGATCAGAATCACCATCATTCCATCTATTCCTAAAGACCCCCAATGAAACATGACTGAAAACTAGGGATGCTACACAAAGCTCAGACCGCTTCCCATAACCTTGTAGCCATTGGAAAATGAAAAATTGTCTGGACGGCAGTTTCTGAGAGCCAATTTTAAATATTGTCATTTAAATCCATTTGATTACTTTTAATTTAACAACAGTTACCCACCTAAAGATATTTTAGCTAAAATAATTACAAGATAAAAACCTAGCCTCATGTGAGGAGCTTTCTAATCAATTTCAGCCTTACTAGCTAGAGTTTTCTTAAACAATTTTATAAAAATTTGTTTGTAGTGATACATAATATAGTTCACGTGAAAAGGTAAGTTGGTTCGAACTTGTCAAACAATTAAAAATGATAGAATAGGAGAGCTACTTTGACATATTGATTACACGAGATTCAGTGGCGGAGCTTAACGTAGCATGTAAGGGTGCCCGAAGGTTACAGGACCCATAAACTTTTTTCCCATCACTATTTTTTTACGAGGAGTGGAGACTCAATACGTATAAACTTTTCAAAAAAAATACGAATAAATTACTACTTCTACGCAAAAAAATAGGTGAATCCGGTATTGGAAATGAGGTTGATAACTTTAGTCAACTAATTCATTTGAACTTTTTTTTTCCTATCACTAATTCATTTGATTGAACGTCATGCATAAATAAATTTTAAGATATTGAAAATGAGGTTGATTACTTTAGTCAACTAAAACATAAGTTTCTTAACAATTGTTTAAATTTAGTCAAAGTTCTTTAATTTTACCAACGATCAACTCAACACATTTTCATCATGTTGTTCATGCAAAAACATTAATCCTATCCATGGAGATAATAATCATTTGTAAAAAATAGTAAAGGTTTGAAACAATATTTCCCAAAAGTCAACCGTGACCCCTTAGTCATTTAAACCTTTAATTTGGATTTAATACCTGCCAACCTTATTCTTCCAGTAGAAAATGAACGTTGGAAGTAATAATAAGCCTTTTATAACTACGATTGACCAATTTGATCAATTTTTAGGGATGGTTGAAAAAGTTGTTTTTTTTTAATGAAAAATTGGTAACAAACGGTCCCAACTTTAACCTATTGGTAACCATTGGTCCCAACTTTTACATTCGTTGGGGATAGTCCCAACTATTCATTTTGTGTTGTCATCGATCCCACTCTAACAGAATGTTAACTCCGTTAACTTTTTCTGACGTGGCAATCCAATTGAAGATCAAATCGATATCAATACCCAAATTAATGTTAGGGCTTTTGGTCACCGATACCCTTAGAAGTTATCCACGAGTTTAATTGGATTATCATCATCAATTGCTCACTGTTCGATCTCAACCTCAGTCGCGACTTGTTTTTGTCTGTTCTTATCATTAACACAACCAAAACAGGTAATTAAACACTTGTACACACTCGTTTTTACATGGGAATTAAAAGCCCTAACATTAATTTGGGTATTGA
>BJCO01465310.1:0-18884 GCA_018326465.1 Flaveria floridana | reverse complement strand
AAAAAAAAAAAACCGGGTTTTCCAAACCGGGTCTTAGACCCGACCCGGTTCGGTTCCAACCCGAACCGGTTCCAACCGGTTGGGTTTGATGGGGTTGAAAACCGGTTCCGACCCGAACCGGTTCTTGGTCAAAAACCGGGCTCCATTTCGTTGACCGAACCCGAACCGGGTCCAACCCGACCCGGGTTCAAAAAAAAAACCGGTTTGTGCACCTCTAGTAGTAAGTATATGCTAATGTCCCTCTAGAAAACCTTTAGTTACAAAAGGTTCAAAAAAAATAATAATCAAAACACAATGTAATAATAACAATTATCATTCTAACATGAATAGTAACATATTTTGATCGGTCCACATGGTCACCGACAATTTTGAATTTTCTTTTTTCATCACTTTTTATGGTTATAGGTCATGTTTCGAATTGCTTATTTACACATTCTTTTACTTCTTAACAGAAATGCTTGGAGTTACAACAGGAAGGACAGTCGGTCATAAGGAATTCTGGTGGTGGAATGAAGATGTACAAGAGGGAATAAGAATTAAACAACAAAGCTTTCGAGAGCTCTTACGGTGTAATGACGACGAAGAACGAACACAACTAAAAGATAACTACAAGAAGACCAAACGATAGGCGAAAAAGTCAATATCAGAGGCAAAGAACATAGCTTATGAGTGGATATACAAGAGGTTAGAGACGAAAGAAGGAGAACATGACATGTTTAAGATTGCCAAAGCTAGAGAACGTAGAAGACAGGACTTGTGAATGGTGAAGTTTATAAAGTCCGAGGATGGAAAGGTCTTGGTGAAGGAGAGGGACATTAAGACAAGATGGAAAACTTATTCCATAACCTCTTCAACGTAATGAACCCTAATCGACAAACAAAGATCGATCAAACAATCCGAACAACGTAACAAAATAAGTGTTATTGTAGAAACATCACAATCAGAGGAAGTTACGCGAGCTCTTAAGAAAATGGGAAGGGCTATGGCGGTGATGCCAGGCAACATAACGATTGAAGTGTGGAAGTGCCTGATAGAAGAGGGACTGCAATGGTTAACAAAACTATTCAACATTATTCTCAAGACCGGGAAGATGTCGGATCAGTGGAGGAGCAGTGTTATAGTCCTCATACATAAGAAAAAGGAGATGCCAGTGTTGCACAAATTAAAGGAGAATAAAGCTCTTGAGCCATACGATGAAATTATGGGAAAGCGTTATAGACACAAGATTCAGACGTAAAACCTACATAGCGATAAACCAATTTGGATTTATGTCAGGGCGCTCTACAACTGAAGCCATACACGTTATAAGGAGGGTAATGGAGAAATATAGAGAAAAGAAAAACCACCTTCATATGGTGTTCATTGACCTAGAAAAAGCCTATAACAGTGTCCCACGACAACTCATTTGGAAAAGTCTATGAGATAGAAGGGTACCACAGTGATATATCAAGATAATCAAGGATATGTACGAAGGGGAAAAACGTGCGTGCGAGCTCCAGTCGGAGACATAGAATTATTTCCAGTGGAAGTGGGACTCCACCAAGGAACAGCATTGAGCCTATTTCTTTTCACAGTAGTATTGGATGAGATAGCCAAGTCTATACAGGAGCCAATCCCGTGGTGCATGTTGTTTGCAGATGATATTGTGCTAATTTCAGAATCTAAAAGGGCGTTGAACAAGAGGTTAGAATAGTGGAGAGCAACACTAGAGAGCAAAGGCTTAAGGATAAGTCGCTCTAAGACGGAATACATGCACTGTAACTTTAGTAGAGCAAATGAAGAGAACACCCAAATTACTATTCAGAGTCGGGCAGTCCCACAAATGTCTAGGTTCAAATATCTAGGCTCGTACGTCCAGGACGACGGAGAGATACACAGTAATGTAGCCCATCGTGTTCAGGCAGGATAGTACAAGTGGAAAGCAGCATCAGGGATCTTGTGTGATAAGAGATTCCCAACACGACTAAAGAGAAAACTATATAGAGTGGCATTTCGTCCGGCTATGTTATACGAAACAGACTGCTGGGCCATGAAAAAATCGCACGAGAGACAAATAGAGGTCGCAGAAATACGAATGCTAAGGTGGATGTGTGGACACACAAAGCTGGATCGGATAAGGAACGACGTCTTCCGATAGAGGTTACAGGTGGCATGTATCACGGACAAAATACGAGATGGAAGATTGAGATGGTTTGGGCAAATGAAGAGGAGACAGATGTCAGCGCCAGTTAGAGCAGTGGAGCGCATCATTTTAGATGATAAGAGGAGTAGAGAAATACCTAAGTTGACATGGGATGAGATGATTAGCCAGGATATGGTAAAGTTGCACCTTTTCGAGTACATGGTCGAGGATAGAAGTGCGTGGAGGCGTAGAATTAAAGTTAAGGACTACTAATGGTAACGTTATTTGTCCAATGTAGATGAAGCCTTAGTGCTAACGACCCTATTTTTAAAGTTAATATCGTAGTATAATTTATCTGCCTTACTCATTGCCTAGTATCATAGTAAATTTTATCTGCCTTACTCATTGCCTAGTATCATAGCAAAGTTTATCTGCCGCTAACCTGTTTCAATGCTGTTGTGTTTGCTTTTGTGATGTTTGCTTAACTGCTTATGTGAGGTTATCATTCTGATTGTTTTGAGTATGCTATTGCTTATGTGATGTGCGTGATGTATGCAATATAATCTGGTTATTTTGTTTATGGACATGCATATGCATATACAAAACTCTTTAGTCATGTATGCCTATGTGATATATGTCATATAATTTGGTTGTTACCATTATCAAGTCGGGGGGTCTCTTTGGAAGCGGTCTCTCTGTCTTCCAAGATAGAGGAAAGACTGCCCACCACATACCCCTCCCAAACGCTACTCTCAGTGAGATATGCTGGGTATGTATGTTTGTTTGTTTATTTGTTTGTTTATCTTTATCTCCATCCAAACACACTTTCACCTCCTTTCAACTTATCTCCTTTTCAAAAGTTAAAAGGAGTTATCAATAAACAATCCCAAACACCCACATATACGAATGACGTCAACAAACGAACAAAGATGATGTCTGGTCTATTGGCAAAGTCGCTTGCTTCCTAGTAGAGTGAACTGTGTTCAATTCGTAGCCACCCTATCCTTTCCACAAATTTCTTTTACTTTCCATTTTTTAAATAAAATTCTCTTTTTTCTTTAATTTATTATGTGTTTCTTTTCTTACTATTATTTACCATTGTTTATTTTATTTTTTTTAGTGTTCTTTTTTTTTGAAATTTTATTAAGTGTACAAATTGTAATAAAGAGCGTTACCATGCATAATATACACGTTCCGGACCGTATGAAAATGCAACTTAGATGTATAAGAATTCCAATTTGTAGCCATATCTGCGACGAAGAGCGATGTAACCTCCTAGTTTATCCAATTGTGCGGGGTATGGCTAGATGGCTGCCTCGATTTAAACATGCATGTAAAATTTACATAGGGGATGGTTTTTGAGAAAAACAATAGTTATGTGAAAACAAAAAAAATACGAAAACCAATAACATAATTTATAAATTTTATGTTATTTTAATTATTAAAAAGTTATTTAAGTATTTAATTATTACATATATGTTGAACATAAATACGTGAGTGAAGAATATTATGTATACGTAACACTATGCCGAATGAAAAATGGTTATGTATATGTAACCTATATGTGACGTATATATAAAACTATGCTACGGTTTTTCATTTGATCTATACTCTTATTTATATATATACACACTCAAATATAAAGGGTAGTATTAAAAATGTATAAGTTATGTGACCAGTTTCATTGGTTTTTTCTACTTTTCACATAATATTGTGGTTTTTTTAGGATTTCTTCTCTATTCACATATGCATGTAAAATCCAATGCCAAAACCACTATAGGTGCCTTATGCGTTGATGAGCATAAACAAGAGTCGTATCCACCCAGTGAGAAGAGAACACCATATATTCAACATATTAATACAATGAGCAAGGCATTAGTACTATGAAAGAAAATAAATGTGCGTGTATAGTATAACAAGGTATAAAATAATAATATGTGCGTCAAAACCTTAACCAAGTATCCAACATGAGGAAGACATTAGTATGGAAGAAAATGAATGTATCTAACTAGCGATATCATTTAATTATAACAAGTTGTAATATAGCCGTAGATTAAAAATGTAAAAGTTAACTTTTTACACATATATTTATATTTGCTGTTTTCTTCTGAGCCAAATAGTTCCTGAAAAAAGGGATGATTAGTTTTGGTTGGGATAAGCTCATCAACTTAGTTTTAATTAAGGGGCTATTTGATTTGCTTTTTACTCGGTCAAAATGTCTGACCTACTGATCTGATCAGACATTTTAGCCGGCCAGCTTGTTTGATTCTCTAACTTTTTTGTTTTTGACCCAATCCAACACCACTGACTCATGCATATTTTTCTCTAAACCCGCTCAGTTTTGTAACAACCCATTACCCGGTCATCACTTTCTGACCGAGTGAGCGATTTCAAACAACCCGTCCATTGTCTAATGGATAGGAGAGAGGTCTTCTAAACCTTTAGTATAGGTTCAAATCCTATTGGACACAATTTTTTTCCAGATATTTTTTTAGATTTTGAGATCAAAAAATCAATTTTGATTGATTTGAATCCGAAACACTTAAGTACACTTTTTATTTTATTAAACAAATTCTTTAGAAGTCGCATTGTTCAAAATGGCAATAGCTTAGTTTTGGTTTACATATAATGATATAATAGATTAGAAATCTTTATTAATCAGTCATCGATTGCCGGCCACTTTGTTACTAATCTAAATTTGTACGTTCTATATTCGCTAATTCTATTTGATTATTTATCATTCTTTTAAAATACCTTTATTTGTTAAGATACATGTTAAGATCTAAAAATAAACAGATTAATTATTATGTTTCATTTAATAAATTGTAAGTTTTATAATGTATAATCAGAATTATTAAATGTCTTTACCACCCGAACCCCTACCCAACCCGCCGCCGACGGTGTTACGAAGTGACCCAGGCACACGAAACTCTTTACCGAGAGTGCCCCGAGTACCCTAAGATTGATGTTTTTCTTTTGTTATTTTTTAGTTAAATTACATGATATGATTAAAACATGTATATCATATTGCGAGCCTTTCAAGTTCGTATATCAATTTTATGGTGTGAAAATATTCATCTTCGATCTCCATTAGTTTATACTTTATAGAACAGGCTATAAAACATATTTTCCAACCTTGAAAAACCGGAAAAAACAACAATGCTCAAGATCCAAGGATTCCATTTTCAATAATGAATGGCAGAAAAGGCTAGAAAAAAGTAAGGGAAAACACGACTAAAACATTGCCGTAATGTAAGAGGTGGGTGTATTTATATTATGGTTATTGTAGTTTTTTTTTACATAAACTTAGACCACTCTTAAACAACATCATAAACTATTTTCTAATTACATCATAAGTTATTTAAGTTTGAACCTGAATTTACTAAAAAAATCTCTTATCTTATACTAGTTGGCTTCAATCCAAACGTCAAATTGATGACACATGAACCCAAAGAGGCGTTGCCTCTTGTGGGTAGACAAACTTAAAATTTTAAAAATTTAAAAACAAAAAAGAAATTTGAATATAACATTTTTCCAAAAAGCATGACATACAAATTTTTCATGACACATGAATCCAACACAAACTACATTGCATCACAAACCCTAATTTGATATTTAGGTGAACCCCTTTTGACATTTATGCATGCCAAAAGGCATTTTTCTTCCATGAAAGCTTCAATAACTTTTAGCTAATTAAAATCTTCAAATAACTTTGAATTAGCTGGCACGAACCCATCTAATAATTTTTTATCCCAGAAACAAACAAAGTTCTTTAGAAGGTCAATGCATTCATCTTTAAAAAATGATTTATTAAAATAATATTGTTCTTTTTAAATATTCTTTTTAATTTTAATGATAGGAACTCATATACCCATGATTTATGCATCTATACATTCTAATTAAACAATGATTCTATACTCTTCCCTTGATCCCTTCCATCTCTAGCTTCTTTAATTATGTCTAGTTTCTAAATCTTTGTACCCCAAGTTGGATTTTTTTTAATTTATTTCATTTTTCTAGTCAAGATTTTTGTTTTTTGCGGGTATCATAGTCAGTGAAGGTTGGCTATTTCACATATATAAATTATTTACTTAACATACATGTTCCTTTAAATATTATTGTATCTAATTAAATATACAAATTACTCCCCAGGCCAGTGATAATAACCTCTTTTCATAGTAGTTTTCAGAAAGAAGATAAGACTAGTTTATTATTATCCAAGATTTGAATAGATTTGGATCAACATCAAATTAAATCAAATTCTGGATGGTTGTCTGGTGATCAAAGGCTTGGATAGCTTAAACCAATTATTAAAAAAAATTGTGATTAATTATTTGTTAAGTATTATATATATGTTTTAAATACATTCAATAAACATCAACATTTATTACTAAATGTAAATCATAAATTTTTCTATGGTAATCCAATTAAATAAAGGTGTACTATGGAAAGCCTATTAGAACGTTAATCCAATTAAATCCATAAAGTTTCACAGTGAAATTCCTAAAAAGATGTGAGTGCGTTTGGTATATTATATGAAATGGTTTTGAGTGTAGGATAGATAAAATGTTATTGTTGATTGATATATTTGAAGAATTACTGTTCAATTCTTATAAAATTTTTAATATTTTTAAAAGTGGTTGTGAGTGAAGAAGAGAGAAAAAAAGTAATGATAAGGGTATAAAATATATTATTTAATTGAAAAGAAAAAAAAGTAGTAATTTTTAGTATAATTATATGAATAAAGATAAATAATTCAATGTAACGTTCTCATAAGTTTTACAGTAATATTTATGGATTAATAGACTACATATATATATATATATAGAGTCTTGCATGGTGACAAAATATTCATGTCCAAAACGGAAAGATTCGAACAAAAGAACAATTTTTACAATCTCTACCGCCCTAAGAATAATATTAAATAAGAAATTAAGTGGGAAAAACCGCAGAAAATTTTCACAATCGCAGTGTTCCCTAGTACTAGAGCCTCAAGTTGTTGAGGAACATGATGTTGATGTTGATTATGATGATGCATGATGATGATGTTAATAAAGATGACCTTGATGTTGAGCATCCACAGTTGACTCAAAAACTAATAGTACATAACTTTTTCTACTCCCTTGGTTTCATCAACAAAAAAGTTGAGATTGTTATCAATGTTAATACTGCTGCAGATATCTGTGCTAATGAGCTGCTTGATTTCCTCAAGACTTGAGTCCAGTGTAGAATCACCATAGTACCCTTTAACCTTATCAAGTTTCTCCCCAAATCCCTTGTAAGATTCACTCCTCAAACTTCCCATATTGTTGTGATTATACACAATATGACAGCTTCCATCAGAATTAGAACTGGAACTAGCTTGATCACCTCTAAACATGACAGGGGTAGAACTGTCTTTTACCCCTTTGCAGCCTTCCATGGGACCCAAACCAAGATACCCATGATCTTGTGATTGTAGAACTTGATGATGATCAGAAACAGTAGCAGTGGTTGTTGTAGGACTAGATGGTATAGATAGGGTTTGATCATGATAGCTAGAAGTATGTGCACTATACATATATGATGACTGTTGTGGTGGTGGTGGTGGTGGTGATGATAATGGAGCATTAATATTATTGATAATACTATTATGAAAATTTGATAGTAATGGGTAGTTGTAGTTTGTTGAAGAAGGGAAAGATTGAAGATGATGAAGAGGTTTTCTAACTTCAGGCATGGAGACTAAGTTGTTCATCATCTTCTTCTTCAGTTTCGTGTTCCAGTAGTTCTTGATATCGTTATCTGTTCTTCCTGGTAACTGTGCTGCCATTATTGACCACCTGCACAATAACTTATTCTATCAAAACTTTAAAAAAGTTAAATCTTGTAAAGGGTGTACTACAAAAAAAAAACTCCTTGATTATTACAGATTGTTGAGTGAGGGTACCTGCTACCAATGCTTGCAAAAAGGGTACAAATAACTTTATCTTCATCATCAGAGAATTCACCATGTTTGATGTTTGGTCTCAGATAGTTTAACCATCTCAACCTGCAACTCTTTCCACATCTTTTAAGGCCTGTATAGGTTTTCAAATCAAATCAAGAAACAACACAAAGTTAGTGATAATTTGGGTTAATAATAAGTAAGGTTATTAAAAAAGTGAAAGTGGTTTGAAATACATATAAAGATACCAGCTTTTTGTGGGAGAGCAATCCAGTTGCCACCAGTGCCATGGGTTTGTATGTAATCTTTTAGCTTTTCATCTTCTTCAGGTGACCATGGCCCCTTCTTCACATTTGCTTTGTCACAACATGGAGCTCTTCCCATCTCTCTCTATCTTTCTCTCTCTCTCTCTCTCTTTCTCTCTCTCTCTCTCTCTCTCTCTCTCTCTCTATCTCTCTATCTCTCTCTTTCACACACACACACAACTTTTGTGTTTGTAAATTTGAAATGTAGAAAATGGATTGATAGTTGTGGGGAAATGAAGGTTGGAATTATGTGCTTAAGAAGACTTGTGGATGTCTAGAAATCAACTGTTTTGTTCTATTCAAATAGGAGGAGAGGGAACACAAGTCAATGGACAATTACTTTATTAATTAACATGTTGGTAAATGCACACCTTGTTGTTAAAAAATACCGCGTATTATTTATTGATTTTTGATTCTATACGTCCGTATTGGACCTCGTAAACACACAATATTATACGCTTGCATACGATTTTTTATATGCAAATTGCGTAAAATCACAGGTGTGGTACGTTTAACACTAAGCCTTTTATTAATTCACAAAACTTAAATAACTGTGTTGATGTTGATAAATAATAATGCATTGTTATAAACTGTATGGTTATGAAGCAATACTAGTAGGATAATTTCTTTTTATTTTTTTATATTTTTTGAATAAAGAGTTACGTTCATATATTATAATGATATATTACAATTATTGTGAGCAAATTCATATGTGAAGACTTTTTGCCAAATAGATCCGTTTAAATTTATTTTTTTGTCACTGGACATGAAACATATCCATACCGAGTTAATTATCTTTTTCAATGACAAAAATACTTACATGAACCTATCCATCCATAACATTTAATATGTAAGACCTTTGATCACACAGATAAACCAATTAAAGTCTATTATACTAAAATTGACTAGTATAAGAGTTTGAGGTGATACTTCTAGATAAACACAAAATAAATTAAAACTTATATAAACTTTTTTATCAAATAATAATGTTTCCTGTGGCATAATAATCGATTTTTTTGTAAACTATTGATTTCGTCTATATTATGTTATCCAAAAGTTATAATGTATTTAATTCTTCGTCCATATAATCACTCACACACATAGATAATATATCTATATCCACAGGCTAGAGCCTTTTTACATGAGGTGTGTTCTTTAATGTGCTATACTTCCCCAATGGATCCAAAGTCTTTGCCCTAACAATAAAATACAATTCATGTATGAAAGTGATGGGAACTTTTTTATTAAAAGATAAAAGCTGACGGTCACTTTAATTTGTTTCTTATTTCTTTTTTTCATATTTATGTTTCTTTATCAAAGTGGTAGAGCCAAGTCAATGTGAGTACACTAAAATGTACGATTGTGCACGAATCTGTAGCTACTTAGTTAATAGTTATTTCTGCGAAGAGGATAAATTAGTAATATATAGGTAGTTTATTTGATTAAAATTTTGATAAGTTTAAAAACGACACTAATGGCAGCAATGGATTGAATATATCAAGACGTGCAATTTGAAAAGCTTGTTTTACAAGTAATATATACATGTAAAACTTATTCAGCAGGAACGCATACACCACACACATATTAATTAGTTATAGTTTATAAATTAATCACTTGTAATAAAATCCACGTGTTGCGGCCTGGGCATTAATAATATTTTTAATTTTATATAGAAAAGGATGTTTACTATATATTTTTTTGTTAGTATATAGTGATCAAAGTTAAAGTCTTTTAGTAATTAAAGTTTGTTAATGTTTTGTTGACTGATATGAAGTAGAGGGACTAATTGTGTAAATTCTATTTTAGTGGGTTGTTAATAAGTCGTTAGCTAGTTGTTAAATTGGTTAACCAGATATTAGAGTTTTTCCTTGTCTTTGTATGAGTGTTTATCATCATCATTGAATAAAGCTCTTCGAATCTTTGATTTCATAATTCATTTCTTCAATTCGTATTATTCTTTGTTGTGGTTGATTATTTGATTTCTAAATTCTTCAACATTTATTGAAAGGGTATCACTCCGAAAACTAAACAAAACAGAATTAGGATCAAGATAACACCGCTAAATCACCCTACCGCGGCTTATCCACAAACCACCCTACCGCGACTCATTCTTCAAACCGCCCTACCGCGACTCATGCCTCAAACCACCGTACCGCGGGTACAAAGACCTAAGCCACGGCTGGAGCAACACCGCCAAGCCCAAGCCGCAGCTGGGGGTTTGCCTCCGAAACACAAGGAAAACACACACTCGGTTCTTATGATTCAACACTTAGAAAATCTTTATGAAGAGCACGATAATCAAAGCCTGTCATTGGTGGTAAAAAAATAAGAAGAGAACACATAACAACAAAACACATCAAGCCAATAACCTGACTCAGGTAGGGGATCAAAGTAGGCCACAAAACATCCAAAGTCAACTATAAAGACAAATGACATTAATCCTTGGTCACAAACCCTTTGCAGCAAGAAGGTATAGAACCTTTTGACTAGAGGATCTCAGGCTAGGATTGTTGACCACAGACTCCCCAAAATAGAATCAAGCCATATTTCATCTCCATCCACAAACACTATAAATACCCCTCTCAGTCCATAGGTAGAGAGGACACATTCTCTCAATACTCTCACTTTAATAAAACTCACTAAATTATTTTAGCATACATACTCATTCTCACGCCGGAGTGTAGTCACGGGAAGAAATCCCTTCTGACTGTGGCGAGGCTCACGGTGTTGTCTTTGTCTTGCAGATACCTCCATCAGTCAAGATCCAAGCCCAAGTCGCAGCCTAATCCTTGGTGGCAGCCTCATCCTCTCGCTGCTCCTAGACCTTGATCTCTTGATTAAGATTTATGTAGTAACATTTATAAACCGTGAAAAAAAAGAATTCATCAAAACATGGATAAGGATAAAGGATATTCATTTCGCAGTGCGTTCATATCGTCAAAATTCCAAACTTTATTCTAGTCAAGTGAAATGTTATTTTTAAGAGAGGTGACACAGTAATTAAAGAGAGGTATGAAGTTTCAATGTCTCGATTCCAAATGTTAAAGTAAGTATGAAAAAGATTTGTTGTTGTACGTGACAAGAAACATAAAAACACATTTAAAAAAAATCATATAACTAAAATGTAAAAACTTTGCAAAAACCATAACTTACCCTAAGTCCCACTTTAGAATTTCAAAATCTTATACGTATGTATCAAACTAATTATAGATCTTTTAAACAAAACTATTAAAATAAATATAACCAAAGACCAAAAAAATTGTGATATGTGTGCGTGTGACATGTTGGTGTGTGTTGGATTTATGCGTTATCACGTAGCACTGTTTATGATATTTGAAAAGAGAAGTGCTAAGTCACTAAAGAAAATGAGAGAAAAAAGATAAGGATAATATATATGTATATTGTTTAAGTAGAACCTGGCATGGGTTAGTAATTTAGTATATAACCAAGCGGTCCTTAATGAACTCCATAGGTTAAAGCTTTTTTAATATACTATCAAGTTAATTCAATCATTTAACCCCTTTTAAAAACGATTAAATTCAACAAATAAACCTTTAACTTTGTAATGTGGGAGGTTATGATAGGAGCTCCTCGTTACCGTTCAATAAGCAATGCTATATCCGTTATCAACGTCTTTCGTAAGGGTGGGCCGTGCAATACATACCCCTTTTAAACTATTTTTACTTTTTATATCACTCTCTTTAACTTTTAAAAATAGTTAATTTGTTATTTTATTTTTTTATTTATCATATCACCCCTTAATATGTAAACTAAAAATATTTTAAGTTTTATTTATTTATTTATTATTTCTTATAGTTTTTATTATTTTTTGTTTTTTTATTATTTTTAACTATAGTAATTATGAATGTTGAAAAAAGACAAACACTGATAATAATTGAAATCTAAAGCGTGTGTGTAACCGAAAAAATTCGATAATTGTTATTTATTTAATGTAATTGATTAATTAGTTTGATGATATAAGAAAAGTGTATTAAAATAGTCTTTATAAATATAATTATATAGAATTTTTTATTATTGTATAAATACTGAACCAAAATACAATGTAAGCAGAAACTAAATATTATGAACAATGTTTTTTAAACCGGATCTGAAAGCGAACCGGCCTTCTTACTGGTTCACTGGTTAGAGCGGTCTGACCGGATTCAAGAACCGGATGATATAATTAATCAATACAGAATTATGAAATATAACAAATATAAACATCTAAAACTTAACCTATTTTTTCCAATTTATATGTTATATTTTTTTCTATGTTTCATAATATTTTAGAATAACTTACTTATATAAATATATCTACTTCAATCAATACTGGATTCGGATTCATTAAAAGAATTTTTTGTGTTTTTTAAACGGTTTAAAGTACTATTTATTTAACCAAAAATAATAAATATTTTAAAAATAAACAATAAGTTGATAACATGTATAATAAATTTCTTGTTTTCTAATTTTTTAAAAATATGTCAGAAAAAACATGAATGTTACTATTCCATTTTACTTTTTATTTCACTAGACTATTTTTTCTTATTTTCTTGATCTCTTTTAACTTTTTCATTTAAAGCAACCTTAGGCTGTTAGGCATGACACTGTCAACTCCCCTTCCAACTCCAACGACCACCACAAAAGAAAGAGCGTTGAGACCGACCGGAAGGAATAGATCTACCATGATCTCCGCTCACAGAGCCACCGTTGCTCACGACCATCGTCGCTCGCAACCATCGACGACCACAGTGGCTCTTGATTCGGCTTCATCACTACTCACGGCTTTCTTTTTCTTACCTTTTTTTCGCTCCGGTCCAGCTGCGGTTTCTGGCCACCTGTTTCGGCCGCCGACCGCCAGGACCGGCCGGTTATTTCCAAAACGGTTGTACTAACCATTATCGGACTGGCGGTGTCACCGGTTCACGGTTTAACTGGTCTGACTGGCCGGTCCGGTCCGGTCCGGTCAGGTAAAAAAACATTGATTATGAAAGAAACTTACGATAAATGTTAAGAGTCAAAATAAATAGAATGTGAAAGAAAAGACAAAAAACTATTTAATTCCCAAGGTTACATACTGAATGTGGATTCCTTAAAAAATGTTTTGGTATCCTCCGGGAACAAGTATGCCGCCATATGTCGGTATAAGAACTAAAACAACTGTATTGTGAAAGATAACCACCGAGTGTGAAATTCATTGAAAATATGTGTTTTAATTTGTTGTTGGAAAATTATTTATTTGTTTGATGTACTAGAAGGGTACCCACGTAATGCGACGGGGCGTCATTTTACATCCAGCATGTGCACTTAATATATTGTTATTTTTGTAGTTTTATAAAAGTTTATTATGTTTTTTCTAAGCTAAAATTTTAAACACCAAATAAATAGGTTCTACATGACTACTTGTATACATTAATTTATTATACCTTATAAAATACAGATCTGTTCAGCAAACAGTTTACACCAAAAAATTTTAAAAAAACACAGGTTAAGTTCTATTATCAAAACGTTTTTAAATGTGACTATTTAAAAGATATAGCTGAAATCTTAAAACATATTAAGTTTTTTTTGTTTACGGGTAGATAATATAAAACTTTATGTAAATATTAGTAAGTGTAAGGTTATTATGTAACTAATTGTAAGGGGTAATATATAAATAATGTTATAAATACTATTTTATTCTCAAAAATTGGTGTATCTTATGCATTGAATATAGTAATTTTTTTATGGTATCTTAAAATACTAATCTCGTATGCTTTATATATAGTATAGATTAATAAATTTTAAGAGTTATCCACTACACATTAAAGTTAAATTGTATAAATTCCGTTAATGACTATTTAATCAATTTAGTGATATGTTGAAATTTTTAAAAAATTTCTATTTCTATTGTTGATCATTCAGCATGTGGTATCTGTGAGAAACTAAACATTGACAACTCATGCTATTATCTACCAATTGTAGCGGGGTAGTGCATGTGAATCTACCAATTACACTCGATGCCTATTAGGAGTAACCTATCACTACAAGCCTGATTAAGTTATTAGCGTGAAGTTCCTGCTTTGTGATAACTCGCACCCTATAGGGTCTCATTTATTCCTTATAACTAATGAAATAATATCTGATGTATGTTATATACACTCTAAAGTTTTACCTTCCTCATATGTTGGTAAGTTTCCACCTATTTTCTCATAGTTTTTTCAACAACCATTCACATTAATAGAGATGGATCATAACATACAAATGTCATGATATAATTTTAACAATTGGGTCTTGCATAAAATAGGTAGATGTTATCCTTTGAACCTTCTCTTATGAGGTATACTTAGCCTACTAGTCATTAGTAGAATTTGATGTCTTTGAACTGATGGTTGTTTATATATGTGACAATACACCTTCTCATAACATTCTCCTAGGACACCAGCCTACATTTGTGAGAGCTCTTGGAATTACCTATTCATAATTATCTATTTAAAATGACTCCACTTCTCTTTTAGATATGTAATTTCCATAAATTATTAAAGCATCATGGTTAGTATGGTTTTCACAAATTATAAACCATATTATGCTTAGATAATAAATGACACTAGTTGGAATGATCTAGTAACTACACTAACTTCTTTTTAGAGTTTAAGGTACTCTCTCATAGTGACCTCTCTTAAGTTACATGAATGAGTTGTTTTATTGAATCTAGATCTTACAACCTTCAATCAACTAGGTTATAATTTTCTAATACTTTTCTATGGGATTTAACCATAATATATATAGTCTCTTTACTCTGATTGTTGGACATAATTACACTATCTCTGATCTCATAAAGTCAGAAATGATAATCTACTATTAAGATAAATTGTTTTAATGTGTTCTTGACTCACAAGTCATTCTTGTTTATCTTAACTCTCAAGACTATAACTTCATATCTCACTTTGGACCTAGTTATAAAGCCTCTTAATTGGAATGAGGCAAATCACATTTCAAGGTTAACATGTTTACACTATGCCTTTGGTAGTTAAAACATCTCATCGGATTCTGAGTTTACTCAATTGGCATATGAAATTAACAACTAATTAAAATCCTCATGATCTTTGTAGACTTTATTAGGTTTGTGTTTGATAACATTAAATCAAATTACTACTTCCTCATTGTTAAAACTTTTTATACTTTGTTGATAAATGCAAATTGACCCCACATTGAAGTGGTATTAGATAAAGCTTACCCATCAAATAGACAGATATAAAAAAAATTACTCTTTCTACACGAGGTTGAGAAAGGATCCTTCTTTCTGCATAAGGTTAAGATAGATCCTCTTTTTGCACAGGTGAAAGAGGTTCTTTATTTCTACACGAGTTGAGAGAGGTTCTCCCATATGATTAAGACATGTTGTAGCTTTTAGCAAGTGGTTTTGAAACATTGAAATTTGATTTGACTGTATAACATTTCACTCATGACATAATCATGATATAATCATGACACTCTTTGACATAACGAAGATTGACATATATTATTTACAGTGAAGTCAGATCAAATATATATTCATTTCTATAAAAAAAAAATTAAAGATTTAAAAAATGTGAAAGATCTTTAACGTGAAATAAAAATCTTGAACACCATATTATGGGATTCAAATTTGATGGTTAGGAAACCACTAATTATGGTCGACCCTTGAGAAACCGTTAAAAAAGAATGAACATGTGAGAGGTCCGAACGAATTCTATTCAACTAGTTTTAAACGAGAAAACATGATAAAATCACAACCATAAAATGTCGAGTATAGAATGTTAAAATAAAAAAAATGATAAAATCAAAATAATATATTAGTAAATTTGAACATATGTTTGATATTAGTAAATTTATTATCTAACTTGATGATTAAGAAAATTGTTGATCGAAGTTAACGTTGCTTATATGATCCATATATATATGGAGTAGTTGTCAATGTTGTTCATAAAATAGGTAACAATATTCAAAGGCTATAAAGATTAGTGGTTAATGTTGCTTTACCTAACAACATATCATTTCGCACTTTTTAGCCCCGATCACTATTTATTTTCAATTTAAACCTGTTTTTGGTTGACATCTGTTTGTTTCATCCAATCATTGGTACGTACATACAACTCATGTCATCTACTATAACCATTCAATAATTTGTATAAAAATTTGTTTGATAATATAGTGACATCATACTTTATTAAATTACAAATTTTAATAGAAGTTTACATTTATTTATTAACATAATTACTAGTATATTTTACGTAAAACAATTTTTGTTAAAAATATTACGAGTGAGAAAAAATAGGAGAGCCACAATTGTTCATCCTTGGACTTCCACACTAAATAACAAAGCTCATTGGTGTGTGACAAACCTAATCAATATATAGAGACGTGATACGTCATCCACACTCATCCTAGGCCATCGATTAGTGTCCGGATAGGGGTGCTTTACATATCCTTTAAAAACACATGTTACTTTTTTATGACATTTGTTCAAAATATAAACTTATAAAAACTAATTAAAATATTGATGGATGCTAAAACTTAGCTAGGGAGGCACCTTAGAGCATTCCTAACACAAATAGTACCAATTTATCAGCGACTAGGTATAATGGAAGTTTCAAAATTTCAACTAGACAACAAATTTGAAAAAAAAAATGTAAACCGAATTTTGTTTAATTAATAATTTTATCAGAACAAAAAAAAATTTGAGTATCCTAAGGACATGGCACTCCTATTTTAACGATAAAATTATCAATTTAACTTGTTTAGAAATGGCCTTTGTATCACATATAACGACATTGGAAATTAATTTTTAACATCTTTTAGCAATAAATAGCGTTATACTATATTGCAAATGTGTTATATATATATATATACATTATATATATATACAATATAACTCTTTGACTTCATCAATTTTGTATTTTAATATATTCACTTTTAAATTGGTTGTTTTACAAAAGGATGCCAATGGTTGTGTTTTATTTTAAATTTCCACTTGATCGTTCATTAATATAAATCAATTTCGTGCGAAAGTCTTATATTCCTTAACGTACATGATTCCACAACAAATCTTTTGTCATAAATCATTTGGAAAAACTGGTAGCAACTTATATCTAACGAAATATTCTAGTCTGCAAAAGTCTCATCAAAATTTGTTTCTTACCAAATTTTTGGTCCAATATTTTTTATTTCGGATGGATCCGGTTGTTGATTCGCCGCTATATGATATGAAAGTTAAAAAGAAATCATAAAAGGGAGCCTTTAGTAATTGTTTTCAGCAAATTAGTGAACGGTTTAGGGACGTCAGAAAAGGAAAGCCATTTGTACGATGATGTTATTGATTTAACAGATTTTTGAAGAAATATTTCAGAAAAAACTTACAAACTTCTATATCACTACTTAATTGGAGATTGGTCATTACCTTCATCAACAGTCTTTTTTTAGAAAAAAGTTCTTGTAAATTGTTACTTAATTCTCAATAATCATGTAATTATGAAATGCATTTCTTTAGAAATAATCAGATATTTGAAGATAATTAATAACGAATAAAGTTATAAAACAATAATATGAATCGAATAATTTGATCTGGTACAATTGGTTTTAAATTTATAGTTAGTCTTGAGGGTAAAGTGGATACAAAGATATATCTAGTGAGGATCTATATTAATTAAAGTATTTAACATATAGTTCTAATCAATATAATTAAGAAGTTAATAGGTTTAAGGTAATAAATGTGTAGCACCTTGCCATGATATTGTTCGTTACAAACTTGTGAAAATGTTCTTGATAACCACACGAATGCTTTCCACCAGATCACTTATCATGATATACTCTTGCATATCATGTTTAACTAGAAAATTTTGATGAGATTTATCATGTTTCACACGTTTCATGTTTGGTAAGATGGTGCGTTATATCTAATCCGGCTTCTCATTTCGCAGAGGTATATGTGAGATGTTTCTTACAGACTATGTAACAAATAGATTACGCATACATTGACAAACTAGTTTTCTATAGACAAAACTTTATGTAGCAATTTAAAACAAAACCAATATTAAACTTATGATTAATTTTATTTAAGATGCCTCGACCTTTTCTTTTGATTAATAGGATATCCAATTTAAATTATTTTTGCAGGCTTCAAGGACTAAATTGAAATAGATACTACAATATATTATAATTTACCTTGCGTACCTTAAAAAAAAAGCTATTTGTTTAATCCATGTGTCATTGAAAGCCAATTTCTCCTGCCATGCCAATTTTATAAAGAAACATATGTGACAATATTAATCTTGTCGAAATATCTATCTTGGGTTTATACGTAATTGCATGATTAATGATTATTTTATTAATAATCAAATACATGAATACCTTTTGTAAGATAGATTCGAAAACCTTCGTGCCAAAGTCAATGTATCATTTTTCGAAAGAATTCAAAACAAAAATCCTTATATTACTAGCCGCCCTAAATATATATATACATACATACATACATACATATATATATATATATATATATATATATATATATATATAT
>BJCO01465309.1:0-34201 GCA_018326465.1 Flaveria floridana | reverse complement strand
CTCTCTTTTGAATACATTGAATTTGAGTATCTTAAGCAGCTTGAACTACAGTTCTTAAATGAACAAAAAGATACTAAGAGAAAAATGAGGGAAGAAGCTGCAAAGTCAAGGGCCATCATCCAAAAGAGCCAAAAGAAGTCTGCTGACAGACAAAGGATGATGAGCTTCTTGATGCTTATGGATTCTATAGAAGGAGGCTTGGTCCAATGTCTCTATCCACTATAGATGAGCATATTAGGGTGATCAAGCAGAAGATTAAAAAGGGAGAGCTTGTGGACTTGCATTCTCCACCAACCCAAGTTCTTCCTCAGGTTGAGGTTAAGGTTGAACCACATACAACACAACCTGGACCTTCAGTTGCTTCACAACCAACTTCATCTTCTGATCTATAGCAGGGTTCTACTCTCTCTTATTCTAAAACTATGAGAGAAGCGGACCTAACTGAGAGAGGCACAACAGAACAACATGGTACTCAAGACCAGACCTCTTAGTTAAACACTCCAAAGAGGAAGAAAAGGATGGCTGCAAAGAAAGTAAACAAGAAGAAAAAGGCATCCACTTCCAAACCTCAGGATGAGTCAAAAAATCCCAAGGAGATGCAACAAGAAGCTGATCAATGTAACACCCGGGAATTTTGGTCAATTAAAATAAAAGAAAAGAAAGGAGAAAAAGAAAACAGAAGTAATTAGAAAGAAAAGGAAAGAAGTCAAAAGGGAGGGGTTAAAGTGAAAAAGGGACAAAACCCCATTATTTTATTATTTCTTTAAGTACTATTGTCCATTACAACCTACACACTCTGCATTTGTCGACCAAAATAGAAAAAGAAGAAGAAAAGCAGATTTTCTTCGGTTCTGGAGAGAGAGAGCAGCTAAACTTGATCTTGGTAAGCACATTTTGTACAATTGGCTTGGTTTTGTTTGTGCTTTGACTAAGGAACCGAGAATATATGTTCCTATGTGTGTATATGTGTTCGGGTTTATGTGTTTTAGACATATCTAGGTGTTCGAATTCTTTGGAAAGTTCAAGTTGAAGGAGTTGAGCATTTGAGCAGCTTAGGTGAGTTCTAGACCCCGTCTTTTACTTGTTTTATAAATCATTTGGGGCTGAAAATGCATATAAATGATTTTTACAAAAGTTGTATGTATGCCCGTAAGTATTTATGCATGTATGTTGATATTGTAGGTTGTTTATGCTTTGTTAGTGTTTAGAATGGTAGTGACAAGCTTGGAACAGGTTGGAATGATGTTTGGAGCTGTAGATATTGGTTAGACATGTTAAACAGGTGGTCATGCGCCTAAATAAGGCTCATGCGCCTGAAATTGCCTTAGAAAAGTTTAAGTGTATGCCCATTCGTCCAAACAGTAGCTCATGCGCCTAAGTAATTATCCAGAAGCCTAAGTGTTGGGGTCATACGCCCAAATAGTGCCCATGCGCTCAAAAAGGCTCATGCGCCTAAGTGTTAAAACGCCTAAGTGAGGCTCATGCGCCTGCATAGCGGAGAAACGCCCAAACAGTCCTCATACACCCAAATAGTGCCCATGCGCCTAAGTGAGGCTCATGCGCCTGCATAGGGTTTGACCCTAGTTTGACCTATGGACTGTTTTGGCCTATCTTAAGCATGAATATGTGATGGTCTATGGATAAAATATGTATGATGATATGATGAATGTATGATATGCACATGTTTAGGATGTGTTACCCTTTATTGGTTTTCAAAATGTATATATATTATAATATAATATACGTTAAGTATTACGTTATGACTTTACCTATTTTGATGAATATATGAATGAATGTAAAGTATAACGTAACGAAGCGAAAGATAACATAGATGAAAAGTGAAACGTAATGAAAGAAAGAATGGCTTGCAAGCAAATAGAAAGGAGGTGCACGACCATGTTGTCGTTAGCTCAACTGTGTACAGTTTAAATTACCCGAAGGATGCATACAGGGTAAATCACTAAGATTGACGGGACCCTTGTGGCATGCCCTAGGTGTCTGTGTCAGCTTCATGCACAATGTTCGGGGTCTATTTGTAGACCTCAGGCCCAGTATCAGCTTCGTGCGCAATGTTTGGGGTATTGCATATTGTCTGGATGAAAGGGAGAGATGTTATGCCCTAGGTGACTAGGTCACTTCGTGCACATTGAACGGGGTCTAATTGTAGACCTCAGGCCAAGCATCAGCTTTGTGCATGATGTTCAGGGTATTGTACATCGATCCGTATGAAAGTAAAGAATGAAGAAAAGTATGAAAAGTAAGTATGAAAGTTAAGAATGATGAAAGTATAGAAAGAAAGTAAGCGAACGAAAGTAAAGATAGTGAAAAGTATGAAATGAAAGTATGTATATGAAAGCTAATGTTAAAGAAAAGAATGAAATGAAAGTATGTATATGATGATGAAAGATAATAATGAAAGTATGAAAGAACGAAATAAATAATGAACATTGTTTGAATGAACGTATGTTATGTGCTCGCATACGAAAGTAATAGATATATTTAAGAAGTATATTTTCATATATAAAACACACAAGGTATTTTGATACATACAAAACTAGAACTCACTTAGCAACGCTAACTTTAATGCATTTTCAGTTGGCAGGTAAATTGTTGAGGATGGCACACGTGGAGGCTACTCGTTAGGGCAAGACTAGCATCCATTCATGCATGTTATTATTGTTGTTTTGTAATGAAATTACTGGATGTTTTCTTTTGTAACTTAACAGTTTTGTATTGCATAACAACAGTAATTTATTAATGAAATAAATGGGCTTTTTGTTAAATTTATTTCCGTTGCTTATTTTATGAATTATATAATATATATGAAATGATGCGATGATTGTCCAACTGTGAGGTGCCCGGGAATGGGGCCTCACAACTTGGTATCAGAGCTAAAGTTTAAGTGAACTGGGTAAATATTTTCAAAAACTTAATCTTAAACTGAAAATGGGACTAAAGGAAAGGGATGCCAGTCCGTGTAGCTACGTGCCATCAGTATTTCTTTTCTCGAAGTTAATTGGAGTTATGTGTGAGTGTTTTTTGATTATGTGCTTATAGTAGATTGAGATACTGATGTAGTCAGGATAGTAAATGCTTGGGGTGTGAAGAGTAAAGTAAGTGGCTAATCACAACTGGCCACTGTAATTAGGGACTTACTACACTTAACATAAACTGAGCTATTCTTTGAATGACCGTGTTAGTGTTTGAATCTTATAGTGATTAGAGAATGGTTGGAGGTAAATCATCTAAGCCCTCTAGGGGTGGAGTACATGGTGGATGTGGTGCTGAACCGTGCGTTACTAGGAATAAGGCAAAGACTACAGAGAGGGCCCATGAAGAGCCCGAGATGCATCACCAGGAAGGTGGTGATGAAAGTGCAAACTTAAGGACCTCGATAAAAGAGGTAGTAGTAGAGGAAGTGCACCAAGTCATGCAGATGATTTTGCCATCTGTGGTGACTGAAGTTATTAAGGCGGTAAGAGAGGATGAGAAGAAAGAGAGGAGGAGGACCACAAGAAGAGAGGAAAGAGAACAACCGGAAACTAAGACAGTTGTATCTAGTGAGGAGGGGGAGGAGGAAGAAGTTGTTCAGGAAACTGCACGTGGTTATAACTATGGGGCATTTTAGAGATGCAAGCCCCCAACATTGGATGGGAATGGTAATGCTGCTGCTGCTCACTGATGGGTGAGGGAGATAGAGGCGGTACTTGATATCAGCGATTGCCGAGAAGATCAGATGGTGAAGTTTGCTACACACTCATTTGTTTACTCGGCCTTATGCTGGTGGGAAAATATTGTCCAGGCCGAGGATAGCAGAACCATTGGAAAGATGAGGTGGCCAGAGTTAAAGAAGCTGATGATCGAGGAATTCTGTCCTCACCATGAACTCGACAAGATAGAAAGGGAGTTCCAACAGTTGGAGGTAGGCACCATGACACACTAACAATACACCATCAAGTTTAATGAAATGGAAAGGTTAGTGCCGGATCAGGTGACGCTGGTGTCAAGGAAGATCAAGAAGTACGTTCAGGGATTCCCAGCTAACATCCACAGGCATTTGATCGCTGCCCGACCGGGTACCTTTTGATCGGTGGTAGACCTGGCGGGTAGGTTGTATAATGAGAGGGATGTGGCAGTAGTCGAGGCGAAGAAGACAGGTGGTGGTGACAGGAACTGGAGTGGGAAAAGGTTTGTACGTGGCGGTTTCACTCCAAACAACAAGAGGATGAAGGTGGATGACCATAGGGTGGGGTCATCAAGCTCGGGGACAAAGAAGTGTGGTAAATGTGGAAGAGAGCATGCCGGTGAGTGCAGGATGGGATTAAATGTTTGTTTCAAGTGCAGGAAGCCTGGCCACATCACTAAGGATTATAGGGTGGCGAGGTGCTACAACTGTGGTGAAGTAGGCCACCTGAGTTGAGAGTGTAAGAAGCCAAGGGCCGAGAGTTCCGGACGAAGAAGGGGACAAAAGATGGAGGATAGAGGGCAACTGCTAGAGCATTCACGATGACGCGGGAGGAGGCCAGGGTAGACCTCGATGTTGTGTCAGGTATGTTTCTAGTAAACCAAATTTGTGCCTCTGTATTATTTGATTCTGGAGCTAGTAGGAGTTTTATTTCTATTGTTTTTTATGATAAGTTGTCTGTTAGTAGTAGAATTATTAGTGAGCCATTCGATGTAGAAACTACTATTGGTATGTCCACTAGAATTACTGATATTATAGAAGATGATGCCATAGAACTAGAAGGTGATAGGTTTTCTGCTAAATTACATGTGATGCCCCTAGGTGGATTTGATGTAGTACTAGGGTTGGATTGGTTAGAAACCTATGAAGCAAAAATTGTGTGTCGCAAGAAGATAATTCAATTAATTGCGCCCGATGGGAGTTCGGTGACGGTTTCCGGTGATCACGTCACTATGGTTCCAAAAGTGATTTCGATGGCGGTGGCAGAAAAGTGCATGAGATGTGGATGTAGTGCCTATCTGGCCTACGTGAAAGATGTGGACGCGTCAGTGCCACAACTATCCGACATACTAAGGGTGTGCGATTTCCCAGACGTGTTCCTAGAAGACTTACCAGGTGTGCCATCGGATCGTGAAATTGAGTTCCAGATTGACCTGATACCCGATGCTCAACCCGTTGCCAAAGCACCGTGTCGATTAGCTCCGACCGAGATGAAGGAACTAATGGTTCAACTGAAGGAGCTGATAGATAAAGGGTTTATACGACTGAGTATCTCTCCATGGGGTGATCCGGTCTTATTTGTAAAGAAGAAAGACGGTAGTATGCGGACGTGCATTGACTACCAAGAACTGAACAAGTTGATGGTAAAGAATCAGTATCTGTTACCAAGGATTGACGACTTGTTTGATCAGCTGCTAGGTGCCAGTTGGTTATCGAGGATAGATCTTCAATCTGGTTATCATCAGTTGAAGGTGAAGGAGCAGGACATTCCTAAGACAGCTTTTCATACGCGTTATGGACACTACGCGTTTCTCGTCATGTCTTTCAATCTAACTAAAGCACCAGCTGCCTTTATGGATTTAATGAACCGAGTGTGTTGGCCCATGTTAGATAAACCAGTGATTGTGTTTATTGATGATATCCTGATTTATTCGAAGAGCGAGGAAGAACATGCCGACCACATACGCGAAGTATTGGAGACACTTAGAAGAGAAAAGTTGTATGCTAAATTCTCTAAGTGTGCTTTTTGGTTGCGTGAGATGCAATTTTTAGCTTACGTGGTAAATGCTGAACGAATTATGGTAGACCGGCCAAGGTTAAGGCGGTGATGCAATGGAAGTCTCCAAAGATGCCATCCAAAATTCGTAGTTTCTTGGGTTTGGCAGGCTACTATAGAATATTCATACAAGACTTTTCCAGGATAGCCTCACCTTTGACTAAATTGACCTTCAAGGACGTGAAATTTGTGTGGGATCAAGAACAGGAGGATGCTTTCGAGGAGTTAAAGATGAGATTGACTCAAGCTCCTATCTTGACATTACCCGAAGGGAGTGAAGACTTTGTGGTATATTTGGATGCTTCTTATTCGGGGCTAGGTTGCGTGTTAATGCAATGTGGAAGGGTAATAGCCTACGCATCCCGACAGCTAAAAACCACGAAGTCAATTACCCTACTCATGACTTAGAGCTTGCAGCGTTGGTCTTCGCGTTGAAGATTTGGAGGAACTACTTATACGGGACGAAGTGCACCATCTTCATGGACCATAAGAGCTTAAAGTATTTCTTTGAGCAAAAGGATCTCAACATGAGGCAAAGGAGATGGTTAGAGCTCATCAAAGATTATGACTGTGAGATCCATTATCATCCGGGTAAGGCCAATGTTGCGGCCGATGCCCTTAGCCAAAAGGAGAGACCCGAGCTGATTCGGGTGAAGGCTTATCGATTAGTTATGACCGCTGACGTGGTGACGCAAGTCAAAGGATTTCAAGATGAGGCGTTGAAAGAAGATTGCCTTAACTCCGAAAGAATGAGAGTTCTAGTCTCGAAATTGGGAGAAAATACCCATGGAGTTAGAACCCGAAATGGATGAATATGGGTCCCTCGTTATGGAGACCTACGGGGGCAAATCTTGGATAAATCTCATAAGACTCGATACTCGATTCATCCCGGTGCCACCAAGATGTATCAAGACATGAAGAAGGTTTATTGGTGGCTGAGGATGAAACACGATGTAGTGGAGTATGTGAGTAAGTGCCTTACTTGTTTGCAAGTAAAGGCAGAACATCAAAATCCATACGGGAAGATCCAATCATTGGATATACCCGAGTGGAAATGGGAGCACATCACCTTAGAGTTTATTATTAAGCTACCTTATACGGCGAGGGGGTGCGATACCATATGGGTGATTGTAGATCGTCTGACAAAGAGTGCTCACTTCATACCGATCCGCAAGACGTATTCATCCGAGAGATTGGCGGATCTGTTCATCAAAGCAAATTGTAGCTCGTCATGGTTTTCCGGTGTATATTGTGTCAGATCGTGACACCCAATTCATATCAAAGTTTTGGAAGATGGACACGGCTTATAATCCTTAGATAAATGGTCACGCTGAGAGGACGATCCAGACGCTCGAGGATATGCTTAGAGCATGCGTGATCGATTTTGGAGGAAGTTGGGATGATCACTTACCGTTAACAGAATTCTCATACAACAACAGTTATCATGCCAGCATTGGTATGCCACCGTATGAGATGTTATACGGTAGAAGGTGTAGGATACCCGTATGTTGGGGTGACATTGGACAGAAAGAGTTGGGAAGCTTTGAGGTGATAGAGGCTACAACTGAAAAGTTAGAGAAGATCAAAGCCTTTATGAATGCGATGAAGGATTGACAAAAGTCGTACGCCGATAAGAGGCGTAGACCGATCGAATTCAAGGTGGGCGACCAAGTTATATTGAAAGTATCACCTTGGAAAAGAATCATCTAGTTCTAGAAGAGGGGCAAGCTAAGCCCGAGGTATATAGGACCTTTTCAAATCATTGCTAGAGTAGGAGAGGTAGCCGATCGATTAGAATTTCCAGATGAGTTAAGTGGAATTCATCCAACATTCCATGTATCTCACCTAAGAAACTTCTTAGTTGATGAAGATATGATTATACCACTGGATGATATCGAAGTGGATGAACGACTCAATTATGTAGAGCAACCAGTGGCAATCATCGACCGGAAGGAGAAGAGATTGAGGAATAAAGTGGTTCCACTGGTGCGTGTGCAGTGGAAAACTGAAAGGGTTCGGAGTCTACGTGTGAGACCGAAGAAGAAATGAGACAACATTACCCACAATTATTCGAAGAGTGACGGGTTTCGGGGATGAACCCTCTTTAAGGTACGTGAACTTGTAACACCCGTGAATTTTGGTCAATTAAAATAAAAGAAAGGAAAGGAGAAAAGGAAAACAAAGGTAATTAGAAAGAAAAGGAAAGAAGTCAAAATGGAGGGGTTAAAGTGCAAAAAGGACAAACCCCATTATTTTATTATTTATTCAATAATGGCCACCCATAACAGACTACACACTCTGCATTTGTCGACCAATATAGAAAAAGAAGAAGAAAAGTAGATTTCTTTGGTTCTAGAGAGAGAGAGAGAGAGCAGCTAAACTCGACATTAGTAAGTAAATTTTGTATAATTGGCTCGGTTTTGGTTGTGCTTTGACTAAGGAACCGAGAATATATTTTCTTATATGTGTATATGTGTTCGGGTTTTTGAGTTTTAGACATATCTAAGTGTGTGAATTCTTTGGAAAGTTCAAGTTGAAGGAGTTAAGCATTTGAGCAGATTAGGTGAGTTCTAGACCCCGTCTTTTGCTTGTTTTATAAATCATTTGGGGCTGAAAGTGCATACAAATGATTTTTACAAAAGTTGTATGTATGCCCGTAAGTATTTATGCATGTATGTTGATGTTGTATGGTTGTTTATGCTTTATTAGTGTTTAGAATGGTAGATACAGATTAGAACAGGTTGGAATGATGTTTGGTGCTATAGATATTAGTTAGACATGTTAAACAGGTGGTCATGCGCCTACATAAGGCTCATGCGCCTGAAATTGCCTTAGAAAAGTTTAAGTGTATGTCCATGCGCCCAAACAGTAGCTCATACGCCTAAGTAATTGTCTAGACGCCTAAGTGTTGGGGTCACATACCCAAATAGTGCCCATGCGCCCAAAAAGGCTCATGCACCTAAGTGTTAAAACGCCTAACTGAGGGTCATGCGCCTGCATAATGGAGAAACGCCCAAACATTCCTCATACGCCCAATTCGTGCCCGTGCGTCCAAACACTTAAAAAATTTTCTAGAATTTTGGGAAAGATTAGAATTTTACGGTTTGACCATAGTTTAACCTATGGACTATTTTGGCCTATCTTAAGCATGAATATGTGATGGCCTATGGATAAAATATTTATGATGATATGATGAATGTATGATATGCATTTGTGTATGATTTGTTATCTTTTATTGGTTTTCAAAACGTATATATATTATAATATAATATACGTTAAGTATTATGTTATGACTTTACGTAGTATGACTAATGTATGAATGAACGTAAAGTACAACGTAACGAAGCGAAAGATAAGAGAGATGAAAAGTTAAACATAATGAAAGAAAGAATGGCTTGCAAGCAAATAGAAAGGAGGTGCACGACCACGTTGTCGTTTGCTCAACTATGTGTGGTTTAAATAACCCGAAGGATGCATCTAGGATTAATCATTGAGATTGACGGGACCCTTGTGGCATGCCCTAGGTGTCTGGGTCAGCTTCGTGCATAATATTCGGGGTCTATTTGTAGACCTCAGGCCCAGCATCAGCTTCGTGCACAATGTTTGGGGTATTGCACATTGGTTCGGATGAAAGGGAGAGATGACATGCCCTAGGTGACTGGGTCAGCTTCATGCACAATGATTGGGTCTAATTGTAGACCTCAGGCCCAGCATCAAATTCGTGCATAATGTTTGGGGTATTGTACATCGATCAGTATGAAAGTAAAGAATATTGAAAAGTATGAAAAGTAAGTATGAAAGTTAAGAATGATGAAAGTACGAAAAGAAAGTAAGTGAACGAAAGTAAACGACAGTGAAAAGCATCAAATGAAAGTATGTATATGAAAGACAATGTTAAAGAAAATAATGAAACGAAAGTATGTATATGATGATGAAAGATAGTAATGAAAGTATGAAAGAACGAAATAAACAATGAACATTGTTTGAATGAACGTATTTGTGTGCTCGCATATGAAAGTAATGGATAGTATTTAAGAAGTATATTTTCGTATATAAAACACATAAGGTATTCTGATAAATATAAAACTACAACTCACTCAGCAACGCTGACTTTTTATGCATTTGAGGATGGCACACGTGGAGGCTACTCGGCAGGGCAAGACTGGCATCCATTCACGCATGTTATTATTGTTGTTTTGTAATGAAATTCCTGGATGTTTTCTTTTGTAACATAACAAGGTTGTATTGCATAACAACAATAATTTATTAATGAAATGAATGGGATTTTGTTAAATTGATTTACGCTGCTTATTTTATGAATTATATAATATATATGAAATGATACGATGATTGTCCAACTATGAGGTGCCCGGGAATGGGGCCTTACAATCAACAACCTCCTACCATAGTACAGCCTCTTGCAGCTGGAAGACCCATCCTGTCTTGCACTTTTACTGCTAATCTAGACAGATGGTATGTCATCAGAGATCAAGGTGGTCAAGAAATCTGCTTCTGGCAAGACATATTTAATCTACCTCTGCATGATCTCCATGACATGACAAGATATTATGAAAGTCTGAGGGATCTTGACCAACTGATGAAGAAAGGAATGGCCATGATCCTAATGAGGATAATCAACTGAAGATCAACCTTCTCAGTTTTGGTAGCATCAGCCTTGGGGGAATTTGTAAGGTTTATATAGAGGCTTATGCAACCAAAGGAACCAAAGGGCTTCCTGCATGCATGCACCAAAGTACCAAGTAGAGTTGTTTATGGAAGTTTTATACTTTGCATGAGAATTATGCTAAGTATAAAATCTTCCGAAGCTAAAAGTTCCCGTGGAAGCTTTATACTTTGCACAAGAAATATGCTAAGTATAAAGTCTTCCGAATCTAAATATCAAATCTTCCGAAGCCAAAGATGATGTCTTCTGAAGCTTAAAAGACAAAGTCTTCCGAAGCCTAATAAAGTGAAGACTGATTTCTTCTGAAGACTCAGAAGAACATGCTTTTCTCTGATGTACATTTACAAAAGCTGACCAACTTTCTGCTGTAACTCTGAAGACTCACCAACTTGCATATGTTGGTGAAAAGGTCCATGCTTTTATAACTGTACATTAAGGTCTTTGCCTGTAACTTTCTACTTTATGTACTTTTATCCTTTTTGTATAATATTAGGATGCGAGCTATGGCATGTCGTAGTCACTAGTCAAAAGGCAATCTACGTTTTGACTATACATTGATTTTGTTGTCTTTCAATGTTCCAGCTGGCTTTCCAAGTATGGCCGGTTCTAGGGTGTAGTATAAAGTATCTCAATTTCTTGTAACTTATTTATCATGCATTGTAACTCTTGTAAGAGAACTTGAGATTAATATACATCATCCTTGAAAACATTATATGTATTGTCTTAAGTTCTGTGTCTTTACTTACTTGTGTTCTTTGCATCCTAACTCTTACGGGTTACAAGATCTACTAGCAATACACTTTAGGATGAAGAACTACAAGATGAAGAACTTTTTGGTTTTCATTTAATAGGCAATCAACTACAAGAATTTGATCGACGGGTTACAAGATCTACTAGCAATACACTTTAGGATAAAGACATGGATGCAAGAGTCAAGTTGGTGAGTTCATGTTAAAGCACTAAGGCTCGATAGCCTTGTTATCCAAGAAAAAATTGTTGACCTAAGCCTTATAAGCAGTAAATGCATTTACCAAGACCAAACAAGGAGGTCATTTGATAAAGTCACATATATCCATTGTAAGAGCATTGTATCAATCTTCTCCCAAGGTGGATAATAGGTGGTTGTTTTCCTAGGGTTCATGAACCGTCAATGTGACAAATTACATCGTACCCTTTGGCATGGAGGACGAAAAGCTTCACATAAGAGGAGTATAAAACTGTAAGGCCCCATTTCCGGAGACCTCACAGTTGGTCATTCATAGCACTAAAGATACATAATAATATGCATTTCATAAAATAAGCAGCAGAATTATTTTAACAAAAGCCATTCATTATTATTAATAAATACTGCTGTTAAGCAATACAATAGAGTTTGAGTTACAAAAAATTATTTAATTGTATTACAAAGCAACAATATCATAAGTATTGAATGGATGTTAGTCTTGTCCCGCCGAATAGCTTCACCCTCGCGCCATCCTCATCAATCATTACCTGCCACCTGAAAATGTATAAAAGTCAGTGTTGTTGAGTGAGTTCTAGTTTTAAAAACATTAAAATACCTTGAATAACTTATATACGAAAATACTCTTCTTCATAAAACACTTCCTTTAATTTCGCTCGTGAGCATTCATCATACACACAACCAGGTATAACCTTATTCATCATTCATTACCATACTCATTCTTTCACTTCGTACTTTTATCATTATCTTTCACTTTCTTTACGGACCAATGTGCAATACTCTAAACATTGTGCATGAAGCTGATGTTGGGGATGAGGTCTATAAATAGACCCCAAACATTATGCATGAAGCTTGACCCAGTCGCCTACGGTATGCTACAAGGGTCCCTGTCAATCTGAATGATTGACCCTGTGTGTATCCTTTGGGGTAGCTAACCCGCATCACAGTTGAGCTAACGACAACATGGTCGTGCACCTCCATTCATTTTGATTGCAAGTCTTTTATTCTTTCATTTATGTTCCACTTTTAATTATCATTAAACTTTCACTTTATTAATGATAATACTTTACGTTTACGATCATAAACACACCACGTACAGTCATACAATATAATATAATATGGAACATAAGAACAGGTCATAAACATGCACAATAATGACAAAAATGACCCTAAAGTCAAACTAGGGTCAAAACCTTAAAATCACATATTCCCAAATTTTTAGAAATAATTCTATGTCTTCTGGGCGCATGGGCACTATGCAGGCGCATCAGTCCTGCTTAGGCGCATCATAACTACTTAGGCGCATGGCCTAACACTTAACTGATTTTCTACTAACTTAGGCGCATGAACTATTCAGATGCATGAGCCTGCACTTAGGCGCCTGAATAAAAGGTTGGGCGCATGAGCACTATTGGGGCGCCTGACCCTAACACTTAGGCAATCCGGCCAAATTTCTGTGCGTATAAACAACTATTCAGGCGCATGGACTACACTTGGTCATTCTAAGGCATGAACTTGGGTACATGGGGTACTGTTTGGGCGCATGACATACACTTAAACATTTCTAAGGCAATTTCAGGCGCATGAGCCTTATTTAGGCACATGAACGACCTGTTTATCATACTTCTGAATTATTTTTAGTCCTAAACATCATTCTAACCTGTTCTAAGCTTAATAACACCATACTAAGCCTATACATCACATAAACAACCATAAAACATCATCATACAAGCATGAAACATACGGGTATACATACAGAACAATTACAAATCATTTTAGTACATTTTCAGCCCCAAAGAAGTTGTAAAACATGTAAAACCAGGGTCTAGAACTCACCTCCATAGCTTCCAAGCTCAACACCCTCAAAGCCGAGAATTCTTGATGTTTCTAACACCTAACACCAAGAACACACACAAACCCGAACACACCAAACACATAAGAACATGAACTCTCGGTTTCTTATTCGAAGACATAACCAAAACCGAGCCAATTATACACAAAACACATACCTAATGCGAGTGCAGCCTCTTCTCCTTCTATCCGAGATAACTTCAAACTTTTATTCTTCTTATTTTTGGGTTCGAAAAAGTAGATGGGATGTGCAATATGGGCGGCCATTTCCCCATATATATTAAAATAATACGTTGTTATACTATTTTACACTTTAACCCTCATAACTTTGGTTGCTTTTCCTTTTCTTCTAGATACTTTTTTTCTTTCTCTTCCATGTTTATTTTCCTTTACTTGACTAAAAGTTTCGGGTGTTACAAGTCTACCCCCCTTAAAGAGGTTTCGTCCCCGAAACCTGTTACTCTTCGAATAGCTATGGGTAATGTTGCCTCATTTCCTCTTCTGTCTCCCACTTAGACTCAGAACCCTTCCTGTGCTTCTACTGTACACGCACCAGTGGAACCACTTTATTCCTTAACATTTTCTCCTTCCGATCTATGACTGCCACTGGTTGCTCTACATAATTGAGCCGTTCATCCACCTCGATATCCTCCAGTGGTACAATCATGTCTTCATCAGCTAAGCACTTTCTCAGATGAGATACATGGAATGTGGGATGAATTCCACTCAACTCATCTGGTAATTCAGGTCGATAGGCCACCTCTCCTACTCGTGCAATGATTTGGAAATGTCCTACGTATCTCGGGCTTAGCTTACCTCGTTTCCTGAATCGGATGATCCTCTTCCAAGGTGAGACCTTCAACATGACTCTATCGCCCACGTTGAACTTAATTGGTCTCCGCCTTTTGTCAGCATACGACTTTTGTCTATCTTTCACCGCCTTCATAAAGGTTTTGATCTTTTCTAACTTCTCAGTCGTAGCCTCGATCACCACAACACCTCTTAGCTCCTTCTGCCCAATGTCTCCCCAACATATGGGCATCCTACATCTCCTATCGTATAGCATCTCGTATGGGGACATACCAATGCTGGCATGATAACTGTTATTGTACGAGAATTCTGCTAACGGTAAGTGATCATCCTAACTTCCTCCAAAGTCGATCATATATGCCCGAAGCATGTCCTCGGGCATCTGAACCGTCCTATCAGACTGACCGTCTGTCTAAGGATGATAAGTCATGCTAATGTGTAGCCTCATCCCCATCATATCATGGAATCTCTTCCAAAACTTCGATGTGCATCGGGTGTCACGATCCGACACGGTAGATACTGGCATGCCATGACGAGCTACAATCTCCTTGATGAACAGATCCGCCAGTCTTTTGGATTAGTACGTCTCACGGATCGATAGGAAGTGAGCACTCTTCTTCAGTCATCAATTATCACCCAAATGGTATCGCAAACCCTCGCCGTACGGGGTAGCTTAGTAATAAAATCCATGTTGATGTGCTCCCACTTCCACTCGGGTATATCCAACGGTTAGATCTTCCCATATGGCTTCTGATGTTCTGCCTTCACTTGCAAGCATGTAAGGCACTTACTCACATACTCCACCACATCACGCTTCATGTCCGGCCACCAGTAGTCCTTCTTCATGTCTTGATACATCTTTGTAGTACCGGGATGAATGGAGTATCGATTCTTATGAGCTTCATCCATAATCCGCCCTCGTAAGTCTCCATAACGAGGGATCCACATCTGTACGAAGCGGGTTCTAACTCCGTGAGTGTTTTCTCCCAACTCCGCAACTATACCTCTCATTCGTTCAGAGTTGAGGCGATCTTCTTTCAATGCCTCATTCTGAAACTCTTTGACTTGCGTCATCACGTCCGAGGTCATTACTAACTGATATGCCTTCACCCGAATCGGCTCCGGCCTTTCCTTTCGGCTACGGGCGTCGGCCATAACGTTGGCCTTGCCCGTATGGTAGTGGATCTCACAATCACAATCCTTGATCAGCTCTAACCACCTTCTTTGCCTCATATTGAGATCCTTCTGCTTAAAGAAGTACTTTAAGCTCTTATGGTCGGTGAAGATTGTGCAATTTATCCAGTATAAATAGGGCCTACAAATCTTCAATGTGAAAACCACAATAGCTAGCTCCAGATGATGTGTGGGATAGTTTACTTCATAGGTTTTCAGCTGTTGGGACGCATAGGCTATTACCCTTCCATGTTGCATCAACACGCAACCTAGCCCAGAATAAGAAGCATCCGAATATACCACTAAGTCTTCACTCCCTTTGGGTAATGTCAAGATAGGAGCTTGAGTTAATCTCGCCTTTAACTCCTTGAAAGCATCCTCCTATTCTCAACCCACACAAACTTCACATTCTTGCGAGTCAATTTGGTCAAAGGTGAGGCTATCTTGGAAAAAGTCTTGGATGAATCTTCTGTAGTAGCCTGCCAAACCCAAGAAACTCTGAATCTCGAATGGCGTCTTTGGAGACTTCCATTGCATCACCGCCTCAACCTTTGCCGGGTCCACCATGATTCCCTCAGCATTTACACGTGACCCAGAAATTGCACCTCGCGTAACCAAAAAGCACACTTAGAGAATTTAGCATGCAACTTCTCTCTCCTAAGTGTCTCCAATACCTCACATATGTGGCCAGCATGTTCTTCCGTGCTCTTAGAATAAATCAGGATATCATCAAAAAACACGATCACTGATTTATCTAACATCGGCCGACACACTCGGTTCATCAAATCCATAAAGGCAGCTGGTGCATTAGTTAGACCGAAAGACATAATAAGGAACTTGTAGTGTCCATAACGCATGTGAAAAGCTATCTTAAGATTGTCCTGCTCCTTCACCTTCAATTTATGGTAACCAGATCGAAGATCTATTCTCGAGAACCAACTGGCACCTTGCAGCTGATCAAACAAATCATCAATCCTTGGTAATCGATACAGATTCTTTACCGTCAACTTGTTCAGCTCTCGTTAGTCGATGCACACCTGCATACTACCGTCCTTCTTCTTCACAAAAAATACCGGAGCACCCCAGGGAGAGATGCTCTCTCAGATAAACCCTTTATCCATCAGCTCATGCAACTGAGCCATTAGCTCTTTCATCTCGATAGGAGCTAATCGATACGATGCCTTGGCAACGGGTTGAGCACCGAGTATCAGATCAATCTGAAATTTGATCTCGCGGTCCGGCGGCACACCTGGTAAGTCTTCTGGGAACACGTCTGGAAAGTCACACACTACTAGTACATCCGACAACTGTGATATTGATGCGTCCATATCCTTCACATAGGCTAGGTAGGCACTACACCCACGTCTCATGTAGTTCCCCGCCACCGCCATCGAAATCACCCTCGGAACCATAGTAACGCAATCGCCGTAAACCGTCACCGAAATTCCATCGGGCGTAACTAATCGAATCATCTTCTTGCGACACACGATGTTCGCTTCATAGGTTGCTAACCAATCCATCCCTAGTACTACATCAAATCCACCTAGGGGCATCACATGCAATTTAGGAGGAAGCCTATGACCTTCTAATTCTATGGCACAGTCCTCTATCATATCAATAATTCTAGTGGACTTACCAATAGCAGTTTCTACATCGAAAGGCTCACTAATATTTCTACTACTAACGGATAGCTTATCAAAGAAAGCAGTAGAAATAAAACTACTACTAGCACAAGAATCAAATAATACAGAGGCACAAATTTAATTTACTTGAAACATACCTGACACGATATCAGGGTCCACTCTGGCTTCCTCCCTGGTCATCATGAAGGCTCTATCACTCGCCCTCTTTCCCCCTTCCTCTAGCTTTTTCTTCGCCCCGGATCTCTCCACCCTTGGCTTCTTGCAGTCCCTGCTTATGTCGCCCTCCTCGCCGTAGGTGTAACGCTTCGGCACCCTACAGTCTCTGGAAATGTGGCCAAGCCTTCCATATTTGAAGCACACATTGAGCCCCAACCTACACTCACCCGCATTCTCCTTCCCACACTTACCACACTTCCTCGGTCCCGAACTTGATGACACCAACCTGTGGTCATCCACCCTCATCTTTTTGTTATTTGGGGTGAACCCACCACACCCAAACCTCTTCCCATTCCAAACCGTCTCCTCCCGTTCATCATACAGCCTACCTGCCAGGTCTACAACCGATCGAAAAGTACACGGTCGGGCAGCAATCAGATGCCTGCGTATGTCAGCCGACAACCCTTGAATGTATCTCTTGATCTTCCTCGACACCAACGTCACCTGATCTAGCACCAGGCTTGCCATTTCGTTGAGTTTGGTGATGTACTGCTAGTGGGTCATGGTTCCTGCCTCAAGTTGCTGGAACTCCATCTTGATCTTGTCAAGTTCCCGGTGAGGACAAAATTCTTTGATCACCAGTTTCTTAAACTCCTTCCATCGCATCTTCAAGATGGCCCTGGCACCCTCAGCTTAGACAATATTGTCCCACCAACACAGTACTGAGACAGCAAAAGAGTGAGTTGCGAACTTCACCTTCTGGTCTTTGTGACACTCGCTGATTTCCAACAATGCTTCCATCTCCCTCACCCAGCGGTGAGCGGCAGCAGCATTACCGTTGCCATCGAAGGTCGGGGCTTATACCTCTGGAATGCCCCATAACTGCACCCCTTGTTCGTCACCCCCACTGAATCATCCTCCTCGTCATCGGACAACACGGTCTCAGGCTCCAGTTGTTCCACCTCCCCTTGCTTTCCTTGCCCGTTGACCCCTTCCTATCTTCCTTCTCCTTCCTCTCCTCATTCCTCACAGCCCTGATAAGTTCGGTCACTACGGACGGTAAGACTGTCTGCATGGCCTGGTGCACCTCGTCAGCAATCGCCTCCCTAGCCGAGGCATTCAAACTAGCGTTCTCATTCTCCTCACTTCGAACATGAACCTTAGGGTTCTCTTGAGCCTTCTCGGGAGCCTTAGCACTACTCCTGGTCACACGTGGCCCAGTAGCACATCCACCACGACCTCTTCCTCTAGAATCCTTTGAAGATTTTCATCCAGCCATCCTCTAAACGCTATATGATTCAAACACTAACACAGTCATTCAAGGTAATAGCTCAGTTTATGTCAAGTATAGTAAGTCCCTAATTAAAGTGGCTAGTTATGATTAGCCACTTACTTTACTCTTTATACCCCAAGCATTTCCTATCCTGACTTAATCAGTATCCAAATCTACTACGAGCACATAAATCAAATAGCATGTGCACATAATACCAGTTAATATTAAGAAAAGACATACCTGATGGCACGTAGCTACTCGGGCTGACATCCCTCCATTCATCCCATTTTCAGTTTAAGTTTAGGTTTTTGAAAATATATACCTATTTCTCTTAAACTTTGGCTCTGATACCAACTTGGAAGGCCCTGTTCCCGTAGACCTCACAGTTGGTCATTCATAGCACTAAAGATACATAATAATATGCGTTTCATAAAATAAGCAGTGAAATTACTT
This sequence comes from Flaveria floridana, assembly GCA_018326465.1. Lineage (NCBI taxonomy): Eukaryota > Viridiplantae > Streptophyta > Magnoliopsida > Asterales > Asteraceae > Flaveria > Flaveria floridana. The sequence goes on along the minus strand of BJCO01465309.1, from coordinate 15,456 downwards.
TAACAAAATCCATTCATTATTACTAATAAATATTGTTGTTAAGCAATATAATGGAGTTTGAGTTACAAAAGATTTTTTAATTGCATTAAAAAACAACAATATCATAAGTATTGAATGGATGTCAGTCTTGTCCCGCTGAGTAGCTTCACCCTCGTGCCATCCTCAGCAATCATTACCTACCAACTAAAAATGTATAAAAGGCAGCGTTGCTGAGTGAGTTCTAGTTTTAAAAACGTTAAAATACCTTGAATAGCTTATATACGAAAATACTCTTCTTCATAAAACACTTTCTTTACTTTTGTTTGTGAGCATTCATCATACATACAACAAGGTATAACCTTATACAGCATTCATTACCATACTCATTCTTTCATTGCGTACTTTTATCATTATCTTTCACTTTCTTTCTGGACCAATGTGCAATACCCCGAACATTATGCACGAAGCTAATGCTGGGCCTGAGGTCTATAAATAGACACCGAACATTATGCACGAAGCTTGACCCAGTCACCTAGGGTACGCTATAAGGGTCCCTGTCAATCTCAAATGATTGACGCTGTGTGCATCCTTTGGGGTAGCTAACCCGCATCACAGTTGAGCTAACGACAACATAGTCATGCATTCATTTTGCTTGCAAGTCTTTCATTCTTTCATTTATGTTCCACTTTTCATTATCATTAATCTTTCACTTTATTAACAATAATACTTTACGTTTACGATCATAAACGCACCACGTAAAGTCACACAATATAATATAATATGGAACATAAGAACAGGTCATAAACATGCACAATAATGACAATAATGACCCTAAAGTCAAACTAGGGTCAAAACCCTAAAATCACAGATTCCCAATATTTCAGAAATAATTCTAAGTGTTCTAGGCGCATGGGCACTATGTAGGCACATCAGCCCTGCTTAGGCGCATCATAACTACTTGGGAGCATGGCCCAACACTTAACTGATTTTCTACTAACTTAGGCGCATGAACTATTCAGGCGTATGAGCCTGTACTTAGGTGCCTGAATAAAAGGTTAGGCGCATGAGTACTATTGGGGCGCCTGACCCTAACACTTAGGCAATCCGGCCAAATTTCTAGGCGCATGAAAAACTGTTCAGGCGCATGGACAACACTTGGTCATTCTAAGGCATGAACTTGGGCGCATGGGGTACTGTTTAGGTGCATGACATACACTTAGACAATTCTAAGTCAATTTCAGGCGCATGAGCCTTATTTAGGCGCATGAATGACCTGTTTATCATACTTCTTGATTATTTTTAGTCCCAAACATCATCCTAACTTGTTCTAAGCTTAATAACACCATACTAAGCCTATACATCACATAAACAATCATAAAACATCATCATTCAAACATGAAACATACGGGTATACATACAGAACAATTATATATCATTTTAATAAAATTTCAGCCCCAAAAAAGTTGTAAAACAGGTAAAACCGGGGTCTAGAACTCACCTCCATAGCTTCCAAGCTCAACACCCTCAAAGCCGAGAATTCTTGATGTTTCTAACACCTAACACCAAGAACACACACAAACCCGAACACACCAAACACATAAGAACATGAACTCTCGGTTTCTTAGTCGAAGACATAAACAAAACCGAGCCAATTATACACAAAACACATACCTAATACGAGTGTAGCCTCTTCTCCTTGTTCTATCCGAGAGAACTTCAATCTTTTGTTCTTCTTCTTTTTGGGTTCGAAAAAGCAGATGGGATGTGCAATATGGGCGGCCATTTCCCCATATATATTAAAATAATGGGTTGTTGTACTATTTTACACTTTAACCCCCATAACTTTGGCTGCTTTTCTTTTTCTTCAAGATACTTTATTTCTCTCTCTTCCAAGTTTATTTTCCTTTACTTTACTAAAAGTTTCGGGTGTTACAAAAACTTTATTGTCATTGAGTACATGAACTTTGTGTTGAATAATGATGACATTGTATATGGGATGAATGGTTTGTGATTTGGCATCGGTTCTATCCGCCACAGAAGATGGTGGTGAAAATCAAAAGAAAACAAAAAAATGAAAAATGAAGGAATGGGATGGCTGGCGAGATTAAGATCAAGCCATCCAAGGTGATACCATGTCTGAAAGTATATTTCATTTATTTGCATTCATCCCACTAATAATGATATATCTTGCAATCAAAAGAGTAAAATCGGAAACTAAATACGAAATGCAATCCCCTTTGTTAAACTAATGATTACATAATAATTATAAAAACACATGCAAATAATATTAAGATATTATCCATATAAAAATAAAATCCTAAGACATAAGTAAATTATTCAATGTAAAAACTTACTTTAACATGTAACATTAAAACAAGATCTAAATCATAACCTAAATTTTGCGTGTGTCTTTTGATTGTTAGTACATGAATGAGGTTTAGAACAATTTTGTTGTGATGGTAGATGATGGAAATGATAGCTTGTGTGTTTTGATTATTAGTGGATGATGTGGTGATGATGGCTTTATGGGTGTCACCGGTAGAAAATGATGCTTATTGTTGGTATCAATTGGGATTATGGATTAGTTACAACATAGAAAACATATTGGGTATGCATAAATGTAATCAAGTAATAGACTTGATTAAGAACATGATAAGAAAAGTCAAGGGAGATAAAACTTGAATATTGAATTCTCTATGATTAAAAAATGAATTGATCATATGTTCTTGCACATGAATCTCCTATAAATACCTTACCTACTTAACAGTTACAAATGGCTATTGGTGCTAGAAAACAACCTCTTATAAGTACTCGCTAGCTGCCAAATTAACCAATATGTGCCCGTGCTTATTCCTAATATATGTGTTTAAATATATACAAGTACAAATACATATACACTTAGTAATGTTTAAGGTAATATAGATTACTAAATAACATCTACCTCTAAACTAGAATGACTAATGAATGGGGTTCCCAGATTATGATTTGTTGGCCTCCTAGAGTGCTTTGAATGCCATCTTGAAGTCAAATCTTCATCCCTTGATCCTCTCCTTTGCACTACTCTAATTATCCTGCAAAAACAAAACATATTGACCAAGTTGTTGGTCATATGGATTAGTCGTTCCAACTTTGTCTATATCCTTATTACCTTCACTTATATTGATTCTTGGATCAGGAATTAATGTGCTTGCATCCTCAATTAACTTCATAGCTTTGTCTTTAATCTTACGAATCTCGTATTTTTGTTCCAAGACATCAAGGTAGAGAAATTTAGTAACGCGTGCAAAGTAGCGTTCTTCCCACTCAAGTTCGTGTTCTCTAGCAATCAAGGACCATGTATTGTTGAAAGTGGCCTCCTTGTGACCCCAACCCTTCTTGTTTGACCATCATGTAGTGGTCTAATAAGTTGATGCTTCATTGACTGTCAATTCATTGCAACGTTCTGTAATTTCCATTTACTTTTTTTAAATATAGTCATCCTCTTTATTTAATCCTTGTAATATCAAGACTTGATCACAGTGAAAATATTTTTTTATATTATTCTTGTTGATTATATGCTTGTTTAACGATTAAACAATTGCGAATACACATTTTAACGCAAACCGAGCAACTTATCGAGACTTATTTTTTTTGGAAATTTATTGATAAGTTTCCTTTTTTATATGTTAAAATAAGCAAAACATGCTTAATCATGAGTTTATGGTTCAAATTAATAAATAAAATAAGTTTATAGGTTAAAGATGAAACTATTGAATTTTCCCTCCACTCATCTCCCCAACTACTTTTTTAAAGCCGAATCATAATTTTTATCTATAAATACTAACCCAAATCCCTCCCTACACTCTAAACTCTCTCTTAAACTCTCTCATTCCATTCAACAACTTCATCTTTTGCAAGAAATCTTTAAGAACAACTTGTGAGTTTTTTCTTCTTTTTATTTTTTAATTCCATTTCTTACTTTCCTTTCTTATTTTATTTACCACTTGGAACAACTTCTAGGACATACCCACTTAGTCACCAAGATGAACAGGTATGGTAAACCCCTACTTTTGAGGTCCAAGTTGGAAATATTGTACTTGATTTTTTCATACGTGTTTTCTTGTCTTGTTTTTAAGTCTTTTCCATACTAAACCAAGATACCAACAACTTCAATGTTGGAAGGATTATGATAAAGTTGTATTCTAAAAATTTTGAGGCTTTTACACCCCATTCTTTCACCTTGCAAAACACTAATTGATCTACAAATCAAGAAGTAGATGAAACCAAACCGTGCCTCCAACCAATGTTGAAAGGCTTGTGTTATGGTATAAAATGGTGATGTTGAACCTTGGTTCTACAACTAATCTATCCACCATACCCCAGTTGAAATCTTAGTCAAACTAGTTAGTTTACTTTAGTACTTTCATTCATGTACTCATGACCATCGGGATCACCCTTATGTGGTGATTTTGTGCAATAGTGACAATCTTGAGGCTTGTGGATAACTCCAGCTCCAATAGATGACTTATATGAATATAACACTTGAGGTTTGTGGATTGCCCTACCTCTAATGCATGACTTATATTTATATCTACATAATACTTAGTCAAAATCAAACCGTAACATCAATCAAACCATGGTTGAATGTTATGTGTTAAGGTAGACATTATACTAATCTTAGATTCCTTATTTTGGACTTCCAATGTGTGAATAATACTCATAAATAACACACACAATAAATGGTGTCCAAATAAGTGTCTAAGTAGTATATACTTTCATGTACTCTCAATTTGTACTTTCTGTTACTTTTCATTGCTAAAATCCCAAACTTTCAGTCTTAAACTTACACACTTTTGTTTAACTTTTAGTGTGACTTTGGTGACTTAATCTTTTAAACTCAATCATCTTTGCTTGTGGATTCTAATTGCCAAACCGTGAGTCATACTTCACCCATTTTGTTTTTACACTATTTGGGTTGCAACATGTACCAATTATCAAATACACATAATCGTACATTCAATCAAACTCATTCTAAAACTCAATTCATACATGCATGCTTACTTGTTATACTATATGTGAATACATACTAGAATACATTATCTTGCAAGCATTCTAAACCTCCCTTAACATGTATAGCGCTATAGGACTAGCACACCCGCCCTATTATGATGGGTCTATGTTAAGTTATTCAATCTTTATGGTCTTGGCCATTTTTAATGCTAAGATTACGATAGTGGACACTTTGGTTTGATTATTGCCTTTGCATGCTAGTAATGTACAAACTTTAGTATACTTTATTCATGTTGAATTGAAATTTACTTACTATTATGCTATGCATTCAAACTTGTATACTCACCAACCTATTCAAATGTTGATCAATATTTTATACATGTTGCGGGAAATTCTTGAAGCTTTATCAAAAATACAATTAAGCGGACTTAGAAACACACTAAATCTATCATTTGTTTATGTTTGTTTTAAACTTGTATTTCTCAAAATTAATTTATGTTTATTTGAAACATTGTAATGTTATCTTGATTAATGGAATTGAAATTTAATCTTAGTTTATTGGCACTTTAGTTCTATGATGTCTTTAAACAATCTATCACTTCTCGCGCCCTGATGTTTCTGCCATCGATTGGGGTGTGACAGATTGGTACCAGAGCCATATTTAGAGGGAATTAGGAAAACTTCCATGTTTTGACATAGACTTTGACTAAGGACTCACATTAGTAATGCTTATGATTTGTTTGATTATCTTATGTTTATACCCAAAAAAGAAAAAAAAGCCCTCAAATCTACCTAATCTTGCTCCTCATCTTATTCTAGGCTGAAAAGAAATACACCTTTCCGAAGGTATAATGATACGACAACAAAACAAAGACACTCGTATTTCACAAATGAAATAAACTCACCAAAATAGGAGTGAATCCCTTACTTTGGTGATGACTTTTAATCCGATATTATTGTTTTTATGAAATTAGACCATTAAGATAAGAGTGACTTCCTTACCTTGATGGCAATTTCACTCATCTCACTCTTATGGACCCTTACCAACGAGTTAGGTTTAATTTCCTTACCTCGATGGATAAGTACCAACCATGTTTAGGGAATGACATCATCAAGTTAGGAGTGATATCTACATCTTGGTGACTAGTCCCATTCCTTGATTTTCAATCTTACCAAAGTCTCGAGATTTTGATTGGTATGGGACATGTAGTAACTGGAAGAGCGAATACCGTTACTCGACTTATCGGCGAGAGCATTCTAACCCATTAAGCCAAAGCATGATTCCCAAAATCAAAAGATGTATTGACTACTTTGGATTAGTCTTAGTTCCAAAACTGGAACATTCCAAGCCTTAATCGAATCTCTTCGTGTTTGTATTTATTTAATGCATTTATGCTTCAACCTTTTCTCTTGTCAAGATTGAATCATCCTAATCATGCTAATCTCTCGACCTAGGACGCTAATAATCAAGAACCGACCAAATTTAAAAAGCTTTCATAAGTTTTTAGATAATTCTTTTGTGTGGTTATATGATTCATTATGAGAACTGATTCAAAACCTATTTGCTTAGGTGTTATGCTATCATGCTCTAAATTTGAAAAATTACTCTAAACACTATTGATCAAGTCTCATCATTCTATTTGACCTATATTGTAGATATCTTCCAAATCCCATAGAATCTCTAAGCAAAGTTCTAATAAGAAAATTGTCGCTTTTATGGCTAAGCAAATGGCCCGAGTTATTCCTGCTATTGTTATGCAAATCAATGCCACCCCTAGCCCGAACACTTTATTTGAATCACAATACCCTACTCCTAAAACCTCAACCTTTTCTTATAAGCACTTCAATTCATGTGGCCCTGAACCCTTCACAGGTGAAGAGGGTGCCTCTACGATGCTTGAATGGTTCAATAGCATCGAAGTCACTTTCATCAATAGCGAATGTCCCGGCGAGCTTCGGACTCGCAGTGCCGCCTCTGTCTTCACATCAAAGGCACTCGAATGGTAGAAAAGTGAATGATGCATTCGCGGAAACAAGGTTGCCTTCACCCTACTATGAGAAAAAGTGAAGCAACTCATGATAGATGAGATTTTCCCTCCTCATGTAATGCAAAGTCTTGAAGAGGAATTCTAGAACCTCAAACAAATTGAAGGTGACAACTTGACTTACACCATTTGCTTCAAGCAGCTTAGTATCTTTGTCCTTCACTTGGTCAACATTACCGATCGAGGCATAGCCAAGTACATAAAAGGTATTCCCCCTATTATCCGTGACTCCATTACCATAGCCGAACCCTTCTTAGTTGAGCGAGTCATCTGGTTGGTAGCTAGCTTGTCAGACAACCAAGTGAAAGATGGATATTATCTCTCAAAGGCTCCTCTAAAACCGCCCATCAAGCCATCTCCAAAAGAACTGAAGAACCCAAAGACACAAAAATCCTATCTAAAAACACCCATCCTGACAAGAAACACAAGTTTCAAAACCATAACTATGCCATGACAACACCACCAACCCAAGCTCCCATCCACCCGAACCAAGAACCACCTAAGAAAGCCTACATCGGTACATTTCCCATATGTGCCAACTGCCAATACCACCATCCACCCACCTTCTGGTGTCGTCAATGCACAACCGTTATGGACACTTTTCCTTGGCATGCCGAAATGGTCCGGAATTCACTATGGAATGTGAAGATCAATTCAAGATCAAGTAACCACATCTTTTCCCGGAACCTTCCTTTAATCGAAATTCGGGACAAAATTCCCTAAAGTAAGGGACTATAACGTTCCGTAATTTTCATTTACTTTTTTTAAATATAATCATCCTCTATATTAATTCATGTAATATGAAGACTTGATCATAGTAGAAATATTTTTTTATATTATTCTTGTTGATTATATGCTTGTTTAACGATTAAACAATTGGGAATACACATTTTAATGCAAACCGAGCAACTTATCGAGACTTATTTTATCAGAAAATTATTTATAAATTTTCTTTTTTATATATTAAAATCCCTAAAACATGCTTAATAATGACTTTATGGTGCTAATTAATAAATAAAATAAATTGATGGATTAAAGTTGAAACTATTGAATTTTCCATCCATTCATCTCCCTAACTACTTTCTTTAATGCCGAACTATAATTTTTATCTATAAATACTAACCTAAATCCTTCCCTAATCACTTTCATCACTCTAAACTTTCTCTTAAACTCTCTCACTACATCCAACATCTTCATCTTTTGCAAGAAATCTTCAAGAACAACTTGTGTGTTTTTTCTATTTGTTTTTTTTAATTTCTTTTCTTACTTTCCCTTTTCATTTTCTTTACCACTTGGAACAACTTCTAGGACATAACCACTTAGTCACCAAGGTGAGTAAGTATGGTAAACCCCTATTTTTGAGGTCCAAGTTGAAAATATTGTACTTGATTCTTTCAAACATGTTTTCTTATCTTGTTTTAAGCCTTTTGCGTACTAAACCAAGTTACCAACAACATCAATGTTGGAAGGCTTATGATAAAGTTATATTCTAAAACTTTTATGGATTTTACACCCCATTCTTTCATCCTTGCAAAACACTAATTGATCTACAAATCAAGAAGTGGATGAAACCAAACCGTGCCTCCAATCAATGTTGAAAGGCTTGTGTTATGGTATAAAATGGTGTTGTTGAACCTTGGTTCTACAACTAATCTATCCACCAAACCCCACTTGAACACTTAGTCAAACTAGTTATTTTACTTTAGTACTTTCATTTATGTACTCTTGACCATCCGAATCAGCCTTATGTGGTGATTTTATGCAATGGTGACAATATTAAGGTTGTGGATATCCCCACCTCTAGTACATGACTTATATGAATATAACACTTGAAGTTTAGGGATTACCCTACCTCTAATGCATTACTTATATTTATATCTACATAATACTTAGTCAAAACCAAACCGTAACATCAATCTAACCATGGTTGAATGTTATGTGTTAAGGTAGACATTATACTAATCTTATGATTCTTGATTTTGGGCTTCCAATGGGTGACTAATACTCATAAATAACACACATAATAAATGGTATCCAAATAAGTGTCTAAGTGCTATATACTTTTATGTACTCTTATATTTGTACTTTTTGTATACTTTTCATTGCTAAAATCTAAAGCTTTGAATCTTAAACTTATACACTTTTGTTTACCTCTTAGTGTGACTTTGGTGACTCAATCTTTTAAACTCATTCATCTTTTCTTATGGATCCTAATTGCCAAACCGTGAGTCATACTTCACCCATTTCATTTTAACACTATTTGGGTTGCAACATGTATCAATTATCAAATACACACAATCGTACATTCAATCAAACTCATTCTAAAACTCAATTCATACAAGCATGCTTACTTGTTATACTCTTTGTGAATACATACTGGAATATATTATCTTGCAAGCAATCTAAACCTCCCTTAACATGTATAGCGCTATAGGACTAGCACACCCTCCCTATTATGACGGGTCTATGTTAAGTTACTCAATCTTTAAGGTCTTGGTCATTTTTAATGCTAAGATTAAGCTAGTGAACACTTTGGTTTGTTTATTGGCTTTCCATTCTTGTAATGTACAAAATTTAGTATACTTTATTCATAATAAATTAAAATTTACTTACTATTATGCTATGTATTCAAACTTGTATGCTCACCAACATATTCAAATATTGACCAATATTTTATACATGTTGCGGGAAATTCTTGAAGCTTTATCAAGAAATACAATTAATTTGAGTTAGAAACATACTAAATCTATCATTTTGTTATGTTTGTTTTAGACTTGTATTTCTCAAAATCATTGTATGTTTATTTGAAACATTGTAATGTTATTTTGATTAATGGAAATGACATTTAATCTTAATTTATTGTCACTTTAGTTCTATGATGTCTTTGAACAATTTATCACTTCTCGCAATCCCGATGTTTCCGCCATCGGTTGGGGTGAGACATTCATGGTAAGATAAGTCTCTTGATGTTGATCATAGGATGTTGGTGGTAACCAACCGACCAATTCATTGGACCTTTCCCTTAAAACCCTCTTATATTTCATAACATAGCTACGATCTTCCAGTAAGTCAAGTATGTATACGTAATGATCGATGGACTTTGTTTCAAAACTTGTAAGAATAGCTTCATTCCAATCAATCTCACTTGGTCCCATATTTAAATATTTGAAATATAAATTCAAATAATTTTCTTTGAACACTTTCTGCTCAAGTTCTTTGGATTAAATTTCCTGTTTTTATAGTTCTCTTACGAGGTTTGCTGATCCGAGTAATATGCAATATAGTTCATCAGATCATTGTATTGAAACATTGGTTTGATCTGACACTTGTCTCCTTTAATTCCTACCTGAAAGACTTGTAGGATTAATTGATCAAGACTTCAGCACATTTATAGCAATTCGGGTATGTAAGACACACTATTGATCTGAATTAGTTTAACATAATGAGTGCTTACTTCTACCATTCCTATACCCCTTAATAGCAAAAATTCATGATTTTGAGTTCTTTCAACAACAAACAAATGATATATTTGTTTGAACACCAATGTACTACATGCACAATGATTCTTAAATGTTGTAGTTGCATGCTAAGTATTTGTCCAATTGCCCGCTTTTGTGCCCAAAACAACATATTCTTTGTTATATGAATCGGGTGAATGGTGATCTCATAATCTGGTTAGTGTAACCAGTGCGCCTACCTCTTCTAACTACTTGCATTTGCACTCTTTGATTAGATGACCAACTTCATGGCAGTGGTAACAACATTTTGGTTCTTTTAATTGTTTCTCACATGTTCAGTTCCCTTTCAACATGTGTGTTCATCAGTGGTGGATTGGCTTCCATTTGTTTAACTATGTTTTTAATCAAGAGAGTTTTTTATTGAATAGGTTAGGGATTAAAGTTGGCTTTTGATACCAGTTTGTTGGTATCGAGTGGGATTATGGATTCGTTAACCACATAGAAAACAAATTGGTAATGCATAAATATAATCAAGTTTTGGACTTGATAAAGAACACAATGAGAAAAGTCAAAGGGTATAGTATTTGGACATTGAACTCTCTATGATTAAGCAATGAATTAATCATATGCTCTTGCACAGAATCTCCTTTATTTACCTAACCTACCCGATAGTTATAAACAATTATTGGTGCCAAAAACAACTGCTTAATGATAGTCAATGGTGCTTAATCCTGATCTATGTGTCCAAATATATACAAGTACAAATACATATTTACATAATAATGTTTAAGGTAATCTAGTTTACTATATAATAGTTATGATAGTGATGTTGATAACATTAAAAGTACATTGGCTCTAATATCAAAATGAGTCAAGACAAAAAGAATGTTTATATACATGTAATGATTGTAGATTAATTGTGTAAGGCCCCGTCCCCCGGAGACCTCATAGTTGGTCAATCATAGCACTAAACATACATAATAATATACATTTCATGAAACATTGTAGCCAAATTACATTATCAAAAGCCCATTCATTTCATTTATATTCACTGTTGTTAAGCAATACATCGTTGTTCTTTAGTTACAAAAAGATTTTTTAGAACAACAATATTATCAAAACATGAATGGGTGTCAGTCTTGCCCGCCGTGTAGCTTCACCCTCGTGCCATCCTCAGTAATATTTACCTGCCAACTGAAAATGTATAAAAGTCAACATTGCTAAGTGAGTTCTAGTTTTAAAAGTATTAAAATACCTTGTATAGATATACGAAAATATCCTTTGTTGTAAAATACCTTCTTTTATTTTGGCATGGTGATCTTAAATTATACATACATCAAGGTGATACTTTCTTTCATTCATTATTGTATGCATTCGATCCTTCTGTACTTTTATCATTATCTTTCACTTTCTTACGGACCAATGTGCAATACCCCGAACATTATGCACTAAGCTGATGCTGGTCCTGTGGTCTATAAATACACCACGAACATTGTGCAATAAGCTGACCCAGTCACCTAGGGTATGCTACAAGGGTCCATGTCAGTCTCAATGACTGACCCCGCATGCATCCTTTAGGTTAGCTTAACCACATACAGTTGAGCTAACGACAACATGGTTGTGCACCTCCTTTTCATTTGCTTGCAAGACTTTCTTTCATTCTTTTATGTTCCACTTTTCTTTATCATTAATCTTTCACTTTTATTAATGATAATACCTTACGTATACGGTCATAAACACACCACGTAAAGTCACAAAATAATAGTTAATATGGAACATAAGAACAGCTCATAATCATGCATAATAACAACAATTAAAACCCTCAAATCAAACTAGGGTCAAACCCTAATCATTCTATTTTTCTCCAAAATTTCATAAACTTTCTAAGTGTTCTGGGCACATGAGCACTTTGCAGGCGCAGGAGTCCTGTTTAGATGCATCAGCACTATTCGGGCGCATGGCCCTACACTTAACCCTTATTTCTACTAAGTCTTGGGTGCATGAACTATTCAGGCGCATGAGTTCACATTGGGCATTATTAGGGCACATCATCATATACTTAACCCTTTTTCCTAATAAGTTGGGCGCATGGGCACTATTGTGGCACATCATTATATACTTAACTTTCTAAGGCACATTTTCAGGCGCATGGGCCCTGTTTGGGCGAAAGACCTAACTTAATATATTCTAAGGCAAAGAGGCTAGGCACATGGGCTCTGTTTGGGCGCATGACCTTACTTAAAATATTCTAAGGCAAAAAGGTCAGGCGCATGGGCCCTGTTTGGACGCATGAGCAACACTTAAATCTTTCTAAGGCATTTTCAGGCGCATGAGCCTTATGTAGGCGCATGAGCCTTATGTAGGCGCATGAGCCTTATGTAGGCACATGAACCTTCTATTTAACATGTTTCTCGAATGTTTTCATTCCCAAACAATCATATCATCCTATTCTAAGCTTATTAATCTCTCTCTAACATGCACATCACTTAAACAACCATAAATCATCACTATTCATGCACCATTACATATGGTTACACAAATAAAAATTATAAAATCATTTTTAATACATTTTCAGCCACAAAGACGTTTAAAACATGTAAAAAGATGGGGTTTAGAACTCACCTTAGCTGCTAAATGCTCCACTACTTCGACTTGAACTCTTTAAAGAACTCTAACACCTAAACATGTCCAAAAATGCATACCCGAATACATATAAACACATAAGAACATGTAGAAACTGGTTTCATGGCCAAAAATCCATAAAAACCAAATCAGTTATACTAAATTCACTTACCTTATCTGAATTCAGCTTCTTTCTCTCTCTAAATGTTAGAAATCCTCTGCTTTCTCTCTCTAAAACTGCCATGACAGTTGATGTGCAAAAGAAGTGGGCGGCCATGCGACTTTATACTAAATAATATTATTATTTGGTCATATTTACACTTTAACCCCTCCTCTTTGGCCTCCTTTTCTTTTCTTACAAAACATCTTTCTTTTCCTTTTTCTTATTTCTTTTCTTTCTTTTATTTTGTCAAAATTTACGGGTGTTACAAGTCCACCCCCCTTAAAGAGGTTTCATCCCCGAAACCCGTCATCCTTCGAATAATTATGAGTAATGCTGTCTCATCTCTTCTTCAGTCTCCCACATAGACTCGGAACCTTTTCTGTGTTTCCACTTCACACGTACTAGTGGAACCACTTTATTCCGCAGCCTATTCTCTTTTCGATCAATGATTGCCACTGGTTGCTCTACATAATTGAGCCGTTTGTCCACCTAGATATTCTCCAGTGGTACAATCATATCATCAACGGCTAAACACTTTCTCAGATGAGATACATGGAATGTCGAATGAGTTCCACTTAGCTCATCGGGTAGCTCTAGCCTATAGGCCACCTCTCCTACTCGAGCAATGATTCAGAAAGGTCCTATATACCTCAGGCTTTGCTTGCCCCTCTTCCAGAACCAAATAATTCCTTTCCAAGGTGAGAACTTTAACATAACTTGGTCGCCTACCTTGAATTCAATCGGTCTTCGCCTCTTGTCGGCGTACGACTTTTGTCTATCTTTTGCCGCTTTCATGAAAGCCTTGATCTTTTCTAATTTCTTAGTGTTAGCCTCAATCACCTCAAGGCTTCCCAACTCTTTCTGCCCAATGTCTCCCCAACATATGAGCATTCTACACCTCCTATCGTATAGCATCTCGTAAGGTGGCATGTCAATACTGGCACGATAACTGTTATTATATGAGAATTTTGCTAATGGTAAGTAATCATCCCAACTTCCTCCAAAGTCAATCACTCATGCTCGAAGCATATCCTCAAGAGTTTGGATCGTCCTCTCAGATTGACCATCAGTCTGAGGATGATAAGTCGTGCTAATATGTAGCCTCGTCCCCATCGGATCATGGAATCTCTTCCAAAACATGGATGTAAACCGAGTGTCGTGATCAGAACTAGTGGACACCGGCATGCTATGACGAACTACAATCTCTTTAATAAACAGATCCGCTAATCTCTCGGATGAATACGTCTTGCGGATCGGTAGGAAGTGAGCACTCTTCGTCAGTCGATCAACTATCACACAAATGGTACCGTACCCCCTCGCTGTACGAGGTAGCGTACATAGTGATGTGCTCCCACTTCCACTCGAGTATATCCAATGGTTGGATCCTCCCGTATGGTTTCTGATGTTCCGTCTTTACTTGCAAACAAGTAACACACTTACTCACATACTCTGCCATGTCGCGTTTCATACCCCGCCACCAGTAGTCCTTCTTCATGTCCTTGATACATCTAGGTGGCACCTGTATGAATGGAGTATCAAGTCTTATGAGACTCATCCATGATCCGTCCCCTTAGATCTCCTTATTGGGGAATCCACATCCGCTTGAAGTGGGTTCTCACTCCGTGAGTGTTTTCTCCCAATTCCATGACTAGACCTCTCATCCTTTCAGAGTTAAGGTGATCTTCTTTCAACGCCTCATCTTGAAATCCTTTGACTTGCGTGTGACATCCGTCACCAAAGGTCCGTCATCTAACGAGTTCGGTCAACTTTTGTTATCGGACATCCCTCATCTTGATAAACCATCTATGTGAACACTATACCTATTGTCTGCTTGGTTAACCTTATGCGTATGCTGTCGTAGCTTAAATCGCCATCATCTTGAAGCATTATTTAAGATTTGCACCGTTAACACTAAACGCGTCATTTTTATATAAAAATAATTGTCATGAATAAAATCATTTTTTTATAGATAACATTAACGACACTTTAATGATTAATAAAACAAGACAAATTAATAACTTTTCCAATCGAAACAAAATCTAGGAACTCGGGGCAAAGTGCAGGGACTAAAAGTGACATTTTGCAAACTTGGAATGGGTATAAAAACCCCATTCCCAGCCATTTTCACCATCTTCTTCTTCATTTCTTCATCTTCTCCTCTTCACCTTCTTCACCACTCTAGCACCAAAACCGCTCGTTT